>BJBW01009750.1:182511-227976 GCA_004320125.1 Scolopax mira
CTTGAAACAAAATTGAGTGCTGTTTGTCTTCGATTAGCTTACACAATTAGAACGTGTCAGAGCTGCTGGTGTAGTGGAGAGGGCCCTTACTTTTCACATCCCTGGGATGTATTTTCCTACATTTGTACAAGGTGCTAGTGCAGGAGGAAATTCAGTCAAATCTGGCAGCTTTATACCTTCTCAGATCTTCTTTATTCAATGTGAAATATCTTGCTCAAAATCTCCAAGTACCTCAACACAATTTTGCTTGAAATGTAAGGAGTGGCCTTGCACTGACAATCAGTCAGTTTAGTATCCAATTTATTGTCCAGTTTAGTAACTTTGTTGAGTGAATCATCCACTAGCTAGGAGAAATGCACACTCTTCTCTAGTTGAAGATTCTTCAACTTGAACTAAGTTGGGCAAATGCATTCTGAGACCAGACTCAACAAGATTTAATTTTATAATGCGGAGTAATTTCTCCCAGTCTGTCATGAATAGAGAATTATTCTACATTCAAGAGGAATTTAGCCCTTCAAGAAGCCAAGAGACTCAGCACACTAAGCCTTCATTTATGCCAATGCCTTTATGAAGTGGGGGATACTCCAAAGGGCATCACTTTCCCCGTGCAGCTCTGGTAGGTGAGGGAAGGAAGCGTTCAACAGCCTCTGCAGGGAGTGGAAGGGAATATGTGGAAAACCATCCTTGGTTCATCTCCCATCCTGAACCTCTCCTCTCCTGATGGTCCAACCAAACCACAACCCCCCCCCCCCTTTTTTTTGGAAAATTTCTGTTATATGATGTGTGGATCAGGTCAACAGAGGAATACGGTTTCCACTTATAATATGAAGTAGTTTTCATTGCTTATTTCTTAAGGGATATTTATTTACCGAGGGAGACCTCATCTGATTCCTTAGTTGTGTAAATCTGCAGCTTTATTTTAGATTTTTTTCAAACTTTTAAGAAAATCTCCCTGCTTTTTTTTTTCCTCTGCCTTCTTCTTCCTACCTTTAACACCTCTGAAAAATGAAGATTAGTGGACAAAAAAATGAAAACAAGGAAGGTGAAGAAGAAAAATCATTAAACATGAAAAAGAGTAAAGCAGAGAAGTAAAATAAAAGATTAACTTTTTTTTTCAAGAAATCTTTTGATTTTCAATAAGGGCTGTTTGCTTGGTTTAGAATTATGTTCTCTTCTATAAAATAATTCCCGATGTTAGCTGTTGTGTGCTAAAGTGGACAAAGGCTTTACTTTGCACATATTTATAAATGGAAACAAATTCGGTTGTGCTGAAATTTGGCTTCAAGTTCATATTGCAGTATTTTTTACCCACTAGTGTATGCTGCTTCAGGAATCTAAATGCTAAATAGATATATATTTATTTATATCTTCACCCAGGTTCTGTAAATTTTTGCTGACGACAGTAAGGGTTTTCAGGACTAAACTAGGCACAAATTTCGATACTTCTTTCTCATTATGGTCTCAAGGTTATCTACTTTAATATGGGAATTATAGTGTTTACAAAGTATCACAATTCAAATATGCATATAAATATGATTATTGAAGTATGGAAAACTTTATCGCATAGAATATATAAAGTAATTTACTTCTAGTTTTAAGGTCTTAGAAGAAGGCCTGAACAATATTCCCTCTGTATTTGGTTTGTTGGTAGAGTGAAAGTCAGTTTGCAAAAAGTACTGTACTTTGTGATGGTTTAAAGAGTGACCTCTTTAGGCAAGTCTGCAAGTGCTTTCTATTACAAGTGCTTCCTTATCCTTGTTGGTATTTACCTTTGGGTAAAGCCCTCCTCGGTCCTAAGCGTCATTTGGCACTTGTGGGTTTTTTCCCAGTGTTATCAATCTGGAAGGATGAAAAAGGGTCGTTGGGCACAGTTTAATACTTATTAAATAAGTATTATTAATAAGATAACACACTTGTTACTGCTGATACCCGATGAAGTCCTCCACGGCTAGACTACCAGAAGGGTTTGTTTCATAAGCTCCCGTCACCAAAACTTCATAACTGTGAGAAGCCCTTGGTCTTTGGGCTGAAATTGACACTATTCATGGATGTTCTTTGCAACCAAATAATTTATTTGGGAAAGTTCAGTGAAATCTTTTCAGAATTTTTGAATTATGGCAATGTGCAAAACACACTCTGTTTCCATTTTATTTAACAGCCAGTGAAAACAAACCAAACCAAACAGAAAATAGGCTTTTTGGAGAAATCTATAGAAAAAGCAACTGATAGCTACTGGTTTTGACTTGGATGAATATTTTCCTTGTTCAGGGCTGTTCCTTCTGTTCTCAGTATAACGAAACATTTTAAAACTAAAGCAGTAAATGGTTTATAAATGACCATTCTTTTTAGTTCAGTGTCTCCTCAAATTCGTATTGAAAAATGGTATTTTTAAAAATGTGCTAATATATAAGGGAAATTAGGCGGCCTAGATATTAATAAACATATTAAGAGGTTGAGGTGAATCCTAAAGGGAAATCTATTAGGTTTTTAGTAGAGGTTATTTTGTTTAGACACTTTCTCTGACATTATTTACCTTTTTTCTCTTCCTGGCCTGAGGCTTCTGGAAAGGCTGAAAGAGGCTCGTTTCAGATAGCTGCTGTGAGCCTAAAGAGAAATTTTAAGTACCTGATTAAACTATTCAAAGTAGAACAATAATCTCCAACACTGAGGAAGCTGAAAGGTTAGCTACAGATTTAGACTTCTAGATTTATGTCAGGTCATGAACATTTGAGGTTTTGGCTCAAAAATAGTAGGAGGTACTGGCTATTACACAGAATAGTTGTAATGGCATGAACAATTTTACTCTTTTGTTTGGACAACCTTGTCTTACAGAGCACTGCCAAAAAACATCCTCAGAAAAGATAGGAACACATTTCTCTTCTGTTTAGTTTATTTAATAGGTGAATGTCAAAGTTAAATGCTATACTAAGCTAAAATAGTTTGTTCCTGAAATAAATTTTACACATTGCTTGCATTTAAATGTCATTAAAGACTGCAGTTAAAATTATAAAGAGTTTAGGCATTGGAAAATATTTGCTTATTGCTAATGTCTCTTTTTTTTCTGGCTTCATCTACATTTAATATGGAACATGTATATGGCTTCCCTTCTGAAGCCATGGCTATTGCTCCTCTTCTAACATTTCCAAAACTATTTGCTTTCAAACTTCACACAGAAAATAATGTGGGTGAGGAAGGTCCAATCTGGTAGAAAATTATTAATATCTTTGGGAAATATACATATTACATGTAACATTTTTGCCTTGGTCCTCAAGCTTTGTCACAGGTTTGTCCAGTTACAGGTAGTTCAGGTTTCACTATTCAAAAGATTCTGGAGAGGTTTAGTGTCATTTCCTATTTTCAAGGAAAGAGAATGCATACTTTAAAATGCATCCTCTGCTGTCTGGTGTCAGTCTCCACCACAAGGGGCTAAATTAATTTTATAAACCTGAGAACATTATGATGGATAGTTGTAAGCATTTCTGCTGTCTGACAGTGAGGCTGGCATAGTTTGAGGGAGATATCTACTAATACTTTTTTGTGTGACATTTTTTAAGGGTTTATAGACATCATAGACTCCATGAAGTCACACATCCGCTAAGTCTTGAGGCTAAGCTGCCCATGGGAACAGAACAGACTTCTTATCATAGATCACATGAATTCCAATAGTACTAAAAAGCATTCAAGGTTTACACCACATTAATATTTCATAGGTATGTTCTGTCCTTAGAAACAGGCCTGGCTATCAACTTCTCAGACAGAAAACCTGAAATTTCCTAATTTTAGAATACTGTAATTTAAAAGTTAAAGAACATAAAGAAGCATTAGTGATTTATAAAACTACATCCTTGGAGATATTCAGACCTTGACTGTACAAAATCCCAACCTGATCTATGTTGGTTCTCTGTTGGGTTGAGGGTTGCACCAGATGACTTCCAGAAGTTCCGTCCAACTCAAAATTAATTTAACATGCTGCACATTGGTGAAGCTGCTTACAGCTGGTAAAATCTAAAATAACGGCAGCAGATCTTATCAATTTGTGACAAAAGCAGATTATGCTGTCTGGGCCTTTTCCATCCACCAGTGCATCACCTGCATCCACTGCATAAAACAAAATCAATTCTTTGTGGTTTTAAAGCCTGAGGGAAATATTCATGGTTACCTAGTCTGATCGATCCCCTCCACCTACTTGTTTCTGGTGCACTGGTCATCCCCAGCATCATTAAGGTGTATCCAAACTTGTTTTGATGTTCTTACAGCACCTTGTTAGAAGTGAATATGATACTTTCAGAACTGCATCTAACCTGAAATATCACTGACTGCCTCATAAGTCTCACACAGCCCTACACGTGTGTCAGTAAGGAAAAGAAAAATGGAGCTTCTGTAGACAGCAGCTCTAATGTGACCACTCACAGGCCTTGTGGGGTACAGGAAGGGTTGACTGGAAAGGTGGTTGCATTTTATGAGAAACTGAGAGACTTCAAAGTTGGCTTGTGACAGGAGTCTGTTTTACATAGAAGTATAATTTGCATGGAAGCAGCAGAGGACCTGCTGGGTCAACACAAGACCTATTTTGCTCGGGGGGCTTTTCATGATTTTTTTTTTTCCATGTACACTTGAAGTATAATTTTTAAAATTTAGACTCAATTTTATTTTCCTGCTCTATCAATATTATTTTAGAATTCAATCTACTTTTTCTTTCCATTAAGAACCTAAGCTCAGCTAAATGAAAAATAGTTATACTTATTTACAAACTTAAACACAGCTACATTAAAATTTTGGTTGAAAATATGTTGTATATTTTATGTAGCTTAAACCTTGTGTTCTGTATTTAATCTGCAGTATTTAAAAGTATTTTAAAATACTATTTACACCTTGCAAATCAGCTTGCAATCTGAGTCTGTTCAGAAGTTCACTGGGTTTAGGAAAAAAAATAATAGATAATCAGAAACCAAGCCTGAAGGGTAGGGATAAAAGAAACAAATACTCATCTCTAATGTTTTCAGCAATTCCTCATCCAGAAAAACCTGGCACAGGAGAAATAACAGCCAGGCTGAATTGACATCTGAATTGGAAAGGCTAGATTGCTGTTATGTTGTGGGTGGGCCCTTCGTACTTCTGAAGTTATAATGTTTTTATTTAAAGACTAAATTGGATTTCTAAGCATGTATGGTATACATCAATTTAAAATTATTGGAGTTCTTCATATTGTTAAGAGTGCTTCAGTTTGAAAGAGTGAGGCTTTCCTGCAAATGCCAAGTAAATTGCTCTGCAAGTCCAGAATCTTTGATCACCTCTGAATTGAAATGCTTATGAAAGATGCTGTAGTGTTCTAATAATTTTACAGCTCTCTCTGATTCGTGTGCCTAGAACCCCAATCATTTCTAAATTGAAGAGCTCTCATTATTTTCAAGTTTTATGTGCAGTATAAAATGATTTAAGATTATTCTGTAGCTTTTCATTTTTTTATTTTGCAAAAAATAAAACTTTTTTTTTTTTTTTCTTTTTAAAAGACCAGCTCTTTCCTTTGCAAGCTGAGAGACATTATGAGCTAATTCAAACATTTCACGTTTAAAATGGAAATTGAACCAAATTCTCTCCAAATAGCAATGATGATGGCTGGAGGAAAAAGAAGGGAAAAAAAAAATCACTGCCTCAAAAGCCGAGAAAATACAAAGTAAGAGGCTGTCAGTGATCCTTGCTGGGAAAAGTGTGAAGAACAAGAAACATATTGTCACTGTTCAGATGCGGTCAAGGTGAAGTGGGGAGACTGAATGAAAGTTACAACAATGTGACAAAAGAGAGACACAGATCCATTTAGTCTTGGAAGGAAGAGAGCAGGAGGCACAGAAGGCTAGTTCACGTGTTGCTTCTAAGCTGATTTTTGCTGTCATTTTATCATACAATTTCAGAGGGAAATGATGTATGTCCTTTTGTATCTCCTGACTTTGTCTTTTAAGAATAACAGTTAGTTTCTTTCTCACTAGTGACCTTGTTCTTTTTTAACACATGGCAGTGTATATTGTTTATAATTCACATTGCTTTCTGAAGAAAACTCTCATCGCCGTTGCTTGTTAGCAGCAGAGCCCTCTCTTGTGTTGCTTTCCAAACACATGCATTGGATGGTCTTTGTTCCCAGTGGTTCATGGTTTAAGGCTAAACAAGGGCCAAACGGAAGCCCTCTGGGGGAGGAAGCCCACCAACCTGCTGGGGACCCCAGTGGTTGCACCCCGCATTGTCACGAATTCCACACAAAAATCCCCCTGCTCACACGTCCCAACTGGGAGCCCACCTCTGCTCCTTCTGGTCCTACTTGGGGAGCTAGAGTGGGGTCCACACAGGGCTTCCCCAAAAGAAAAGGGAGAAAATGAGTCTAAGAAGCATCACCATCTAAATGGAGTCGAGTTATGCTGACATATGAAAAGAGAAAGGGTCTGGGGAACCCACCTGGCGTTGCGCAGACACCTCAGCAGTAGGGCAGAAGTTGGTGTGGAGGCAGAATTGGTGAAGAAACAGCAGAGCAGGGCAGACAGGTTTGAAGTGTTTCATAGCTGTGCCTTACTAAGGAGGTAGTGCCTGGAAACACCTGGGAAAAATCTGGAGATTTCCCATTTGGAAAAATGGGTGTTGAAATAGAAAACAAGACGTTATAACTTTGGCACTTTCCAATCACTCGAGAGAAGCAAAAGGCAGACCTTTGTGTGTGACACCTCCCATTGGAAAAGTGGATCTGCAGGTTTTGTTATTTTACTGGCTAAAGGTGTCAGGAGATGTGCTGAATACAGCTGCTGTGGACTTGGACACTGGTTTCTGACTCTCTGCTCCTGATGCTGTTGTAATTGTGAGCCTTTTCTGCTGCACACGTTATCCATATAGCAGATGTTTATGTCTAGATAGTGAATTTTGAATCTTACAAGGTGCGTTCAGGCTATTGCAGTGGTTTTACAGCTGGAGGGACAGAGGATGGGTTCCCTTCAGACACTTCTGCTTTCAGAGATGTAGCTTCCATCAGAGGGGTAGGGTGATTTCATAGCATGGTGAAGCCAATATCATCACTTCAAACGTCTTCCACCAGCATGGAAAATGAGTGTAGAAAGGCTGCTGTTATTTAGAACATTATGTTCTCCGATATTGCCAGTGAATTGTTCATCTTAAACATATTTATAAACAAAACTTACAAAGCTAAAAATGTAATCTGGAAATCTGTTAAGAATAATCAGACTCAAAAACTCCTCCTGGACATTTGTGGCAGGTACCTGAGCCTACGGGGAGGATGATTTGCTACTTTGCTGCTGTACTAGGAAGCATTTAGTGAGACTGGTATTTCCCTTGTTCCTCTCTACTTCAGGTTCCTCATTTTTTATTTTCTTGCAGTTTTCTTTCTTTATCACTGGTCCTCATATATCTAGCTTTTTTCATCCCATTTTTCTTAGCTTTCCCCTGAACTCATGTTCTTTTTCACTTTTCTATTCCCAACCTTTCTGCTTTTCTTCTCTTTCTTGTGAATCCTTTCCATCTTTCCTGCAGAAATTCCCAGTGCAAGTAAGTCTTTCACAAACCCTTGTTACCCTTCTTGTGGTGACTTCTGGCTCACATCTGGAGCTGTTACAGAAGTTCTTTAGGCACTTCTGACAAGAAAAGTTGCCAGAATGCATCTGTCTCCGCTTGAAATGTAGGGTAACTACATTTTTGCCTTCTGATGACTTGGGATTTTGAGAGATTTCAGTGGAAAATCTCTCTGTTTGATTGTCTACTAAGAAATGCTCAAATTAAATAATATTCATATAATTTTCAAATTTGCATAATCAGTGGTCTCGGTCAGCAATTAATGTTTCATTAATATCCAAGCAAACATAATTTTCCAAATTATAGAAAACTTAATCAGAAATCATATCTTCTGTGTGTAGTGGTCTGTTGGAGGACATCAAATACCTCAGAGAATAAAGATTTTTTTGTTATTAATTTGAGGATTAGTACTTCTAGAAAGTTTCCGTTTATATAGGCACACAAAAAAAGTTAAATATAATTCAATAATTTCTTCTAAGAGCGTCTCTTACTGTTACACAACTTTGTGCTACATAACACCAACATTTGATTAGTATTGTTGACTGATTTTCTAAGGTAATCTTTCTTGATATCATTCCAGCAAACCATTTGGATACATTCCAAAAGGTGAGTTAACAAATAAACGGGTCCCTAAGGTGCATTGGTGCATTAGGTTCTTCAGGTGTTGCCTCTAAGAGTTTGTGAAAGACCGTTGTTGTTTAGCCCTGGTTCCTCCAGTCTGCAGTCCTTCAGCTTCAAAAGCAACACAGACATCATTTACTATCAATCCTTATTGTCGCGTTTAGATTGAAATTTGCTGTTTTCAGATATTGAACACCAGTACGGAACCCATTGTGTGTGTTATGTTTCACTGGGAGAGGAACACTTAATCCTGGTTTGCAATCTAGAGTTGCTTCAGATACATTTACAAAGAGAGATCATCCTGTGGGATCTATAAATCACACATTACCTTTTAGCTATGCCATATTTTAAAATAGCGTTACGGTGTTAAAAGAAAGGTCTGTGTCAAAGAAAGGTTGTTGGTAACGCGCATGACTTTCCCTGCTGTGTTATGTACAGAATAATCCATATACCACCCATACTGAGAGGGGTTATTAAATATGCTGGCTCAGTTTACTAGAAGCTCTAATACACTTCTGTAACGAGGGACTACTTGTAACATCAAAGCACGGGGAGACATTAGCTCTTTTCCCCTATAGCCTCTGACCTGAAAGCTTTGCTTTTTATCTCTGTATAAAAGGAAAATATTCTTTTCAAAGAAGCCTAGCTCGAGTGTGGATATTTTCTCCGTTGTAGAATAAGACCCCGTGAAAGTAATCTACAATTTTTCACCTTTGTTCAGAGTATTGTTTCTTTTTTGGACATTATGCCTTTCTGAGAGTGAAAACTCTTGCTTTCAAGTAATAGTGGCTGGGAAGTGCTTTCTAAATCCTGAGGTACTTCTGTTTTCTGCAATGGTGTCAGGCTGAAGAAAGGTGGCCGCACATTTCTATTTTTAAAAGAAATAAAGAGAGATTTAATGAGAGAGAATAAAGTTTGAGAAAGAATTTATACTCAAAATAATGGGTAAGACCCAAAGACAATTAATTTGTAAAAAGCGAACATCTGGCAAATCAAAACTATATTTTACATTGCAGATGTTTCTATTTTTTTTTTTTTTTTTAAATATCATATAGCAAGTGATCTTTCTCAAGTATATTTGCACTTTTAAATCTATGGATTGGATCATCTTTGCTTCTGACTTTGTGTGCATCAGATTGTATAATCTAGCTTTGTCTTGTTTCAGTTCGCCATTTTAGGATTCTTGACCTTTTGGGTTTTAGATTCTTAACTTGAGCTATCTCAAGGAAGACTTGGTCTTCAGAAAAAGCTAAGTGCACACTGTCAGAAAATTTGGCTGATGTTTGATCTGTACAATTACCTTTGAGTATCTGAACCCTTGTTCCCAGGCAATCTCAGGGAACAGAGCACTGAAACCCAAACATGGGGGCAGTTAAACAGAAAAAGGAAGGTTTAGTACAAATGGGCATATTGTGTCATGCACTGTTGGTATTCTGCTGCTTATTAAGAGATTTTCAATTAACTTCCAAATAATTTCTTAAACTTATAGGCACTGATAGTATTACAGATTCTGTACATTCCCATGTTTGCATGATCTGGACTTCAAGGGTTCCAATAACATCTGAAGCATCTTTTTCTACCCGCAACTGTTTGTTGAAAGGACTAGAATCCTACACAGAAAAAGAAGAAGGGTCTCAGCTCTTTTTTTTTTTTTTTTTTAACTTATTTATATTAAGTCTATTTTATAGGTTTGTTTCGTGGTGTATTATTTTTCTGCATTCCATAATTCCTGGCTTCCAAGGTGGCATTAAGCAGGATTCAGTCTATGACACAGCTGACAGCAGTGTTATGTCAATGATAAGTCAATGAAAATTCACTGATTTCTTGGATGCTCCAGGTGGGCCACCTTATAAGTGTGAATAGTTCCCGTGAGGTGGGGGTTTTAAAATTTAGCCTGGTCTTGACTGCTTTTCCACACATCTTCTAAAAATTGCTTAGCCAGAGGAAGGGAGGCACAGTTCGATTCTGATGTAATGGCATAATTAAAAAGAAAATAAAGCCGCTCAATTTTCTCTGTAAGATTTCTTATGAATAAATAAGTTTCAATCTTTCTTCTGCTGGTAACAAGCTGGATCACTTGTTTTGTTTTTTAATAAAGGTACATCATTTCATTGTACTTGCAGAGCGCAGTCTAGCATATATTTTCAAGCATAAATATATTTATTAAAAAAACATTACAGAACTGCATTAATGTAAGCCTTATAAAGTATCCTATTCCATTTTTTAATACATTGGTTTTCTTCTTTGGTTTTTGAACTAAGCAGAGAAAACTTTATTTTCTTGCAGACTTAATTTTCATAATAAGACAGAGATGTGTCCTTAAGTTAGACACATTTTATCCCTGTGTAAAAAAGCCCTAATATAGTTCCCATGAATCTTGTAAAGCAGGAAGTAAGATAGAGAAGGAGAAAACAGGATTTGTGGGTTGGATTTTTTTCCAGATTGCAATAATTAAAAATTTAGAAAATTGAAAACATTTTCCAAAATGTAAATGTAAGTAAATTATGTATTGCACTTATCTAGATAGTTAAAAGAATCTGAAGCCTCCTGCTGAAAATGCGTATTTTAACTTGCATTCAACTAATGTGCCAACTTATGGTTACTTGCGTTTTACTCCTGTTTGCTACAGGTGAAATGGGTGAATATCAGACAGCTCATTATAGAGACAAGCATGCTGCATTCCCAGAGTAGGATGACAGAACAAGTCATGGTACGTATTGTAATTTCAGTGCTACAATACATCTTCAAGCTGTCTGAGGTAAAATGCTTACTAAGCACTGCGTTGGGGCTGTCAGATTGCTTCATGGGGTGGTAATTAAATTGAGGCAGTTCTACCGTTCCTTTTGTGGAACTAAGCCAGAATTATCTGTATCCTAAAAATATTCTACCATAGGCTGCTGGTTGTAGCGGGAGCACAGTTTTTTGCATATACATTCTCTTTCATGGAAAGCATCTTATGTCTCAGCACTGTCACCCCATAGGTTGTGGGGGAGGACGGCTGCTTTGTCACTGGCCTATTTTAACTCTGATGGAAAGTGGTCACCAAAGATGGTTTCACATTTAAGACTGCAGACACTCGGGCTGGATTCCGGTTGTGACTAGTAAAGGATTGATGGTCATTGTGGCCACAGGTGGCATTAAAGTTTCCTGCCTGATTTACAGTGTCCTCAGCCTTGATATAATTTAGAATAACCAGGGGCCCGCTTGGCTGTGGTTGGCCATTTCCTCAAGAATAAAGCTCGATGCACATGAGGAGATAATGTGATAAATGAAGAGGAAGCTACTTTTGGTCATTTCTGGAGACCAGCTGCGTCATTAAAACATGCGGGAGGTGCCATGGTGGGTCAGACCAAGGATCCTGGCAGCTCAGCAGTCTGTCTCTGTCAGTGCTCTGGTATTCTGCACTGAAAACCAGTGCTAGTCCAGAGTAACCTTGGAACTAGTTCAGAGTAACCTCTGAAATAGTGCTCTGGGTGGAGAGTCTTAACATTTCTAGTGTCTCCTCACCCGGGAACACTATTACTGATGGTCTTCCTGAGACAGGGCGATGAGAATTGCAGACAGCATTAGAGATGTAGGCACACAATGGACTTATAGAGCAGCATGATCATTTTCTTGTTTTCTTCTCTACTTATTTCCTAGTGAAACTGTCCTTTCTGAAATTTTTAAGGTGCCTAAAAAGCTGTAGTGAGATAGGCAGCACAATTTTTGCTACTTCAATGTCAAAAGTATATGCAACTCGTCTAACTGCAAATTTGATTCAAAAGATATTTTTGGAGATCAATTTGAAGAGCAAATGAAGAGCAAATGTGGAGGAGGCTTCTCTTGTAGGATAAGTTTCCTATAATGTGCAAATGAGTTTATTTGGTAATTCAATGTCCTTTAGAAAATTGTTTGGTTTGAGTTCAGTTGAGCTAGTCAGCCAGTGAGAGCTGAAACTGGGGGGAAATAACATACACGTGCAATACACTTTCTGAACATACAAGATGGAGGAACTGTTAATGGGGTTTCTGGAAATAGATGAAATCTCTTGCAAAAGCTCTACTTAAAATTGCCCTTTTCTGATTAAAAGCTGGTGAATATGAATGCATGATGCAAAATGCTGAAAATCACTGTTGTAGGATTCATAATGTGGTAAGAAAAGGTTCTAAGGAAAAAGCAATTTCTTGAAAAAATGTGCTAAAATCCTTGTCCCTTTCCAAATGGAAAAATAAAATAAAATATGGAAGTACTTAAATCTACGTTCAATAGATACATAGATAGATACATTGACTAGAAAACTGTTATGTAGGAAATAAGTTGCAAAGGGCAACTTAACCCCACGGACTCTCAACTCATCAGGGTCTACCCATAGTCAGTAGAGAGAGAGAGAGAGAGATGGATTCCTATGGGGTAATTCAGAATAAGAATCTCAAAGGACTTGGCTCTCACCTTGAAGTATCATTTGTCATCAAAGGATATTGTGACAGCAGACAGTGCAACTGCTTCATTAATTCTCTGATTATGAAAAGGCTTTTTTATTGTTTGTGGTGTTTTGTTGTTGTTGGTTGGTTGGTTTTTTGTGGTTGGACTTGATGATCTCAGGGGTCCCTTCCAACCATGATGATTCTGTGATTCTGGGAAATCTGCAGTTTGCCATTTTTTAAAATATATGTATAAATCTGACTCAAATGTCTTGTACATCACAAATAAGACTTTGAAAGATATAATTTTCCCTATTGATTCATAATTTTCCTCTAATTATTCAATTTTGAAGCACATTATCTCCTTGCTTATTTGTATTTTTTTTGCCTCTGGTAAACCATGCTATATACATCTTCACATCCTTTGATTTCACTGATGTTTTTCCTGGTTCCCTTGTAATATCTGCTGCCTTCTATTTGATCTATTCTACTCAGTGAACAACAGTTTTCACTTGGACTAATCTCTATGCTTGTTTGATTTTTAAATGGTATATTATAATAATGTTAATGATGTTACACTGAAGTCCCTGGTCCTGCAAAGGCTGATTCATGTTACTTTGCACAATGTGAACAGTCCCCTTGGAGTTCAGGGGTTACACACGTGGGCATAGAGTTTTGTGTGCTAATTGCCTTTAGCAGGCTCATTTTCAGTATCACAAAGCCCCATTTTAAGGACTGTGGCTTAGATCTGAAAATGCACTTTTCACTGGAAACAATTGTCAAAATACGTCCTCAGCTGGGAACCTGGAGAACAGAGTTTTAATTTGGGGTAAATTAAGCAGATATATTGAGGGATACATCTTGACCAGCAGTATTTTTGACTACTTGACAATCTTTTGAACTCTTGAAAATGGAAATGGCTTCATTTTTCTAACAATGTTTTCACAGTTGCAATTCATGGCATAAAGCACGGAACAGTAAAAGCAATGCACTTGACTTTTTCCCCGCATTCTTCTACTCGGAGAAAAGCAGCTAGAATAACAGGCAGTAATTAGCTTTCATCCAAATTGTGTATGAAATTTTAGTCTGCAGGCTCATTGCGCCTATGTCAGCCTGAAGATTAAAGGCTTCTTAACTACGTAGTGACAGAGCAGGCTGAGCAAGCTGTGAAGGAGCTGGTGGGGTTTGTTGTATAATAACTGATCCGTGGATCACTGGAAGAGTCTGGATTTCTGTGTCCAGTCCAGACAAACAGAAGTCTACCTCATTGTATCTCCCTGTTTTAGTAGATCACCACGTACCACTGAGCTCCAGAACGTACCTGAGGGTTTCTGCGGTGCTGGAGACATTACTCATTGGGATGGTAGAGGCATACACCCCAATAAAGTTAATGTTTAGCCATCTTTTCTTTTGGCAGCGTGCTGCAGCTTGCTAATTGATTTGGTCGCTGTCTGCACATTTTTTTCCACCACTGTGGCTACAATCAATGGATTTCAGGTGTTCTGCAGTCAAGAAGACAGCTATGCATAATGTGCTCTGAAGTTGTATTGAGATTATCTTTCAAGCTTTGTTATTAGCACAACAAGGAAAATATTCTAATGCATTTATAAATAGAGAGCTTATAAGCAGTGAACTGTATTTTCTTACGCTGGAGAAATCCTAAACGTAGTCAAGCAAAAATAAATTGACCTCAGATAAAAATTTGACCTTCTCAACCTGGGATAGTAAAACCTTTCTTCACCCGTGGCAAACCACCATCTTGGCTTTCCGTCACCTGGTAACCAGGATGATAATCTTCAACTACCCATTGTCACTGTAGTCCTCTGATACTTATTCCTTCTGGCAAACCTACCATTTGCATCTGATTTAAAATAATTAATTTCGGTTTCTAACCAGTATGTGAGTTCCACCAGGTGTTTTTTCTTTACTTGTGAATAAAACTAGGTCAATTCCATTTCAATTCGGGTACTAACTAAATTGGTTAGATGGTGCACATATTACTCCTGTAACCTAGAAGGTGTTTGGCCATCTGGAGACCTCAGCATGCCCTCAGATTGGACAAAGGAAGGTTCCTAGCAGGCTGGCTTTTTCAGTTAATATGAAAGAGTTCTAAATTGGAATTTTGGTTAATAATATTCGATATTTAGGTTTTATACTTGTTTTCTCTGTTTTTTTAAAAATGTCTTCTGAAGGATCCTGAGTTGGGGGGAGGGGGGGGGGAGAAGAAGCAAAATTATAGTTAATTTCCTTTATTTGTGGCTAGATTGTTGGAAAGAAGAAAGGATGGGGAGATTCAGTAGGTGCCTTTTTTTTTTAATAATTCCACCCTTCCACATTAATTTTAAAAATATTGATAGCTTTGGATCGCATTTCAAAGAACTGGTTTTGCACAAATATCATCAATGAATGTCTAGGTGATAGGAGTTAAGTGGTTAAACAGGCTTAGAAAAGTGTTTTGAGGAGTAACGTGGGATATACTACGGTTGGGGTCATGATAGCAGATCCTTTATTTGTATCACAAACTTGACTGGACTTCGTAAGAATGGACGTCTATACTTTTCTATCTTTTAAACCAAAGAGGTCACAAGATGTACTGGCAATAGAACTCTTGAGTTTTAATACCCTGTCTGAAACATTGCCTAACATTGCGTTAGGTTGTGTGATTCATTGAGCCTCCCGGTGCCCGTTATGTCATTTGCCCAATACGGGTGAACTAGAAAGACGATTAGAAATACTCTAAGCACCATTGTGCTTTAAAATTTCTTTAAATGAAATCAGAGGGTGCTTTGTCCTAATAGATACTTTGCAGGCAGAAATCAATTAGTCTGATAGTGCTACTATTCTCCAAAATGGAATTGTGTTGGACCAGTTTGATGCCTTCTTGTAATTGCACACTGTATGGTTCTTTGACTCTTATCTCTGCCTCAGTCTGTGGATTTGAAACCATCAGGAAGATGTCACATTGGTATGAGTATTCTTCAGTGATAAGAACAGTAATTGTTGCAGGGAGACTTCTTAATCTTGGGTCACTCAAATCCCTTTTAAAGACAGCAGGTGCTCTCCAGAACAAGCATTAACAAGAAGAGATTATGAGGTAACCTGTTGTTCTTTATATCTCAGCATCTCATGACAAAGCTTACCATCAGCCAGTGTGCTCAGAAGCCTCAGTATAGGAAAAAAATCAAATGTGACTCAGGAAGGAACTAACGTTTTCAGTACTAAAGAGTAGATTCATTTTAAAGGCTGAATACTGAGAACTGTTACAAAGAAATTTATATTTATGTAAGATAATTATATGAGTCGTTTATAAAATCAAGGAAAAAAAAAACCTGGGAGAGGCTAAAAAAATGGAGCTGCAGATATTCACGGTGTAATGCAATCAGAAATAAATTCTGCTTCCTCAGAAATCAAAAGCCGAAACTGCCTCTTGCCAGATTTGTGTCGTGTTGCAACTTTGTTTTTCATTTTGGCCCTCATCTTCTTCCCAACTGTGGCAAATTCAGTGAAAGCCAGTTAGTCATTCATGTTATCAGACTCCAACACTGTGAGCAGTGTGGCTTCATGCACGTGTGCTTGTGCTGGGGGCTGCTTAGCATTTCCAGGGTGAACTCATGAAGTTCCTCAGGATCCGACAGCTCGCTCACAGTGGAGCAAAACTGTTGGTTATTTTCAGCTCTCAACCTTTTCTGAATTTCTGGATCCAAATACCAACTAAATTTTGTTAAAATAAGATTTTGTTGTGTAATCCTGTCCATTTCCATCAAGATCATGATGTAAAATTATTTAAATAAAGCTTGTCTGTGGTAGTCTTTGTGAGGTCGAGAATTAAGAACAGGATATATCAATATATCACTGCATCCAGATGATAAAGCCAACTTTGAAAAGCCATTCAAGAAAAGATTTTTTAAAGGTATTTAGATGCGGAGGTGTACCTAGCACTTTAAGAGCACACTAATCTCAGTGAGTGTTAGGGACTTAACCCTTCTTCTCTTTACTTTGAAAAAAAAAAATCAACTAGGAGCCTATCTCTGCCTCTAAGTTTCTAAATACTTTTTAAAGAATCTGGCCTTTGATAACCCAAATCCCCTTGACTTTCAGTAAGGCTTTTCATCCTGAATTCTAGATCCTCATAGGTTTTGAGGGTCTAACTCTCTTAAATTAAAATGTGAGTTAAAGGCCCGGGTACTTTTGAACAGATGAACCTTGGTGCTTAAGTCACTTCTGAAAATGAGTGTTAGGCTACTAATCCCCTCAGATACTTATGAAATATTTTCCTGTCACCTCTGATAAAATGTTCTAGAATAATTTACTTTGTTAACCACTTGCTTTGTCCTGAAGTTTGTATAACAAGCTTGTGTCATATTTATTATAGAGAATACTTTTCCCCCAAAAGAATGTCAAAACTCTTTTTAAAAATGAAAAACTGTAAATGTAACAAAAGTATATATTTATGCTTTCAGCAGGCAAATGTGTTTTTTAATGGAATTTAAATAAATGGAATTTTTATGATGAAAAAAGCAACAGTAAAGGCAGAGATTATGTTTTTCATAGTTCATTTGCCTCCCTTGCCCTGCAGATCTTGTGTAGAAGGAAAATGACATCCCTAGTGAAGCCTACAATGTCATTGACTCTGAAGAAGGACTCAGAGACCCATTGGTGTTTAATGACCCTTGTTGGCCTGCACAAAAGAAACTGGTATGATCTACTAAGAGAGACATATGGTTCTTTAGAAATATTAAGAAACACTGTTTTCTTCATGAGTAAATGTTGTAGTCATGCATTTCTAAACACTGCCTGGTTTTAGATGACTGCTCTTAAAATGACAATCCAAATTTGGTGAGGAATTGCATCCACTTTTCATGAATACTTGACCAACAGCAGTGGTATTTAACCAATACAACATTCACCCAATTTTAATGTTATTATTCAGCAGATTCATATCAAAGAAAGCAAAACAATACAATGAAGAACAACTAAAATGTTTTACAGGGCATGGGCACATTATATAATGTAATTACGTGGTGATATCCCAAAGCTATAGGTGAGTGTTGGGATATTATGGTATTTCATTATTAATTCCTCCATTAAATTCATATATATGCTGTGAGAATCTTTATTGCAGTTGGAGATGAGACAGTGGCTACTGAAGGAGATGAGAGTAGCAAAATGAAAAGAAGGGGAAGGGAAGGGAAGGGAAGGGAAGGGAAGGGAAGGGGGTAGACATTGGTTGCAGGTGGACTTAAAGTGCTAATATATCTAAAACACTCAGTAGATAGTCTGAGCGTATACAAGTTCTGATAGGCAATGTTGTAGTTTGTGCTCCTCTCTCTAATGTGTTTCCCTAGAAAAAAAGTGTCTGTATGACAGACACTCCTCTGACACCTTTCACTGTTTCTGGAGATGCTGCACCTTTGGTAAAGCAGATTTGTAGAGTCTTAGTTTCAGTGTCTCTAAGGGGTGTGCTGGCTTTCTAAACTTGAACCACTCAGGTGAGGTAATACATTGAGCTGTTGGATTTATGTTCTTAATCAAGCTTTCTAGTGACTAATTTATCTTTTCACAAGCATTTGCAAAAGCAATATGATTGGTTCTACTAGCTGATAATTTTTTCCTACTTTAGTGTACTACTTTATGCTCCTTACAATGGATGGAATCGAATGTGGCCATTTTTTAAAAAGATTTCACAAGAAGTAACAACTTATGTGAACCAAGATTCCTCTGGAAAAATCAATTCAGCAGCTTGAAGTAATGTACTTGTCATATGGGAATATTAATATGAAAGAAAAATGACATGGATATATCAGAAGTTAAACTAACTGCCTGTGTAGAGGTATCAAAAAGTGCAGTGATGAGTACTCTGAAATGTTTGTTGCGAGATCCTACCACTACCTATCTCATCAGAGATACAAATGTTGAAACTTTTTTTTTTACTAATACCCCAGGGATTTTTCTAATCCCAGTGATTTTTGCTGCTGGGTAGAATCCTGTAGCAGAAGTGCGTAGTCTAACTTGGATTTTGCAGTACTGTAGTGGGAGGAATGGAAAAGGTACGTCTGCCCCTCTCACTGTGATTGCAGGATGGAGAAAAAAATGTCTAATGCGGAAAGTCACAAATTCTGCCTTCACTATGAAATGCAGGGCAAGGACAGTGCCCTGTAAGTGAGCCAAGTCATTTATCCTTCCTGGCAAAGCAAGAGAAAAGCAAGAGAAATTGTGATTCTCTGAGTCCCAATAAGACCTTTTTACCCTATTCTGCTAATGTAAAGGGCTTTAGGATGGATTTGCATTCACTTTTGAGCCCCTTTGCGCTACTGGAGAGTTTAAACTTGACATTCCTAGTCAGAATTCATTCTCTGATCTGCTCCCCTGGTAGTACAATTACCTTCTCTTGAACCATCAAAGAGCTGAGCTTCAACAGCCCATCAGGCTCAGGAACCAAACTTGACTGTTACACGTTCAAACTATTCAGGAGGCATCAATTGAACACCTCGCCTCTTTTCTGAATTGTTATCCTTTAAATGTTAGTGTTGACAACCATAACAAAACACACTATTTTGGGAGGATCATGCCAGCTTCAAGTATGCTGGTGAAGGCCGGGGGGAGTGTAGAAGCACTTATTATACACTACTGCAGTTTCCCTTTAAAAAAGATCTAGTATTGGTTTAATTTACTCTTTCAGTTGCATTAGTTATGAGGTGAGTAAAAAATATGAAAAACAGTATGTAAAACAAAGTTAGTCAAGGGTTATCCAAAGAATGTAAATATATTTGATACCTCAATCTAGTTTGGAAGAAACTCAAATTTGAATGAAAGATCTATTTTTCATTGTGTATGCCCCACACAGACATAAAAAATGCCCATAAAATGGATGACACAATGATTTTGGTAGCTTGGCAGACTCACCCCACTGTTTCATTTCTCTCTGAGTTGACTTTGTCCCTTACATTTCAAAGATGGATAAATGTATTAACATGTAGTTTACCACACAGGTCAGGGGATCTTTCTCATTTGACCTTGAAAACAAATGTTCTGTCTGCTCTGCATGGATAATTCATAAGATTTAGTGGCTCATCTCTGTATGTTTGGCATTCAGAAGTGTTGCTTCCCCAAATGTGTTACTGTCTTCTTTTCTGCATGAGCTGGGTTGTGCTGCTTGAAAGCTGGTACATGTTTGTGGAGCTAGACTTTTGTCACATGGTGATTTTTGGTGCTTAGGATGAAGGCACAGTATGCTGCTAACACGAAAATCTCCCATTTTCATGAGCTGCAGAACATACTGCTTGTATGCTTTTTGGACACAATCAAATTGTGTTGACTGAAGAAAAATATGTGATGTATTTTAGAAAAAAATACAGGCATTGGGCACGCAACAGTCACCCTTAAAGAGTTTTCCAGTAGTCAGTGAAATAGCAAAGTATATGCATGTGTTTGAGTACAAACAAGCAAGTAAGGAAAGAATCAGGACTGAGAGAAGATAAATGAAGAGCAAAGGTAATAACACAGCCTTGAATTGCTTGCTGTTAGAAGTTTGTGTTAGCTGAATGTGTGTTAGCACAATGATATCCAGTATACAACAGTACTTCGGGGTATTCAGGGTAGAAAGCAAGCAAAATGAGAAACCAGAAAAGGCGAGAATAAGGTCAGTTATCTAAGGGAGGCAACTGGAAGATGTGACACATCTAGTGAATATTGTACAATTTTTATTGGCTAAACTTTTCAGACATTTCTTTTTAACCTACAGGGCTAAAAGAACAAAAAACTAACCATGCTTCAGAGAGCTTACAGTTAAGAGTAAGATAATTGAACAGTTGAATACTATCAGGATACATCCCTCCACATCAGGAGGCAGTGAGACAGTATTGATCTGCTGGGTAAGCAGCAATCCCATCTCATCAGTAGCTTAGTCATTATTGAGTCTCTAGTCATCATAGTAAAATAAAGATTTGATATGGGACTATGTCTGGGCATATATACTCACAAAAACTAAACAAGTTGTTCAGCTCCACTTTGCAGGGCTATCTTTATTGTCTAGACAGAGAATATTTGTGGAGGTATGTGGATGGGGAAACTCATAATACTTTTTCTCAGACTGAATGAAATATGAAGGCATTTTAGGGACAATTCATATTCCTGAAACCATAGTTACACGAACAACTCCAGTTGACACAAGACATCACTGCCATAGAATTAGGTATAACCTACTGTTCACCCTTGTGCAAGTGCAAGCATGTGTGCTGCTGCGTGGTGACCCTCAACAACTGATCCAAATTAAAAATAATATGGTAAGAAAAACTCGAGGATTTTAGCTGCATAAATTCTCCCATCAGTTCAGCACATCATTACAAACGTGCTTGTGCCACCAAAGGTGACAAAAATAGGAGCAGTCACCTCTTAGGACCAGCACTAACTTTTTCTAGCTGCAGGTGTGCCTAGAATTGCAGTAGTAGGAAAGACAAAAGGACAAATACTGATAACAGTATATTGTGCCTTGCAAAGGATAGTGTTGATCTTGAGCTTATTGAATATTTGTCATTTTCGTGAAGTTTTTTTGGCACAGAAGCATCAGTAATTGATTAGATATTTTTAAGATAATTTAAGGCTTTTTGTTATATTGTGTCTGTGCTTATTAAAAGATATTCTGAATGCTGTGCATAATTATCTTCATAAAAGAGCAGTAAAGCTGTGGAGATTCAATTAATTTTTTAGGGAGATAACATTATTTTATTTGCCAGCAAAGTCTTGACTGGAAAAAATCTGAGTCCTGGCATGTAGCTCTGTCCTTCCGCTGGTGGTTAAAAGTGCAGGCATCTGGGAAACATCCTGCCTCCCCTAGGCCCAGGGGCCCCGGAAGAGCAGCATCACCAGTGTCCATGGGCAGCATGACCAAACTGGCTGTGCTCCTGGCAGTTGGTCCTCCTGCTGAAGAGGAACCCATATCTGAGCTTTTTCACTCGCTCTCTGGTCCCTGTGCTGAAGCTGCTTCAAAGAGCTGTCTGTGTGTGTGCTCCACAATTTGGGCACTGCTTTTGGAGTCTTTCTTGGCTTGGAGTGAAATGTCCCTGTTATGCTCAGCTCCCAAAGGGCATTCCCATGGAGAGCAAAAGAGATGTCACCTGTGGGCTCTCCTGCCTTTTGCTGATGAATCAAAGTCAGCCATCTCCTGCAACAGCCCATGGGGCAGGTATGCCATCATCCCCGTGCCCTGTCAGGTGCCAGCACCCAACAGATATAACTCCAACACAGCCAGATGACAGGGTCTGCAGAGGTCTTCTGAACTGAATGGGAGTGCATTTTACTTCATCTGTATGTGCTTGGAGAATAACACATACAAATTCTTCTTGAAAAGTATGGCTGAGTTAGGTCTGTCTGCGGTTCCCCACTATGCTCTTTCCAAAGGATGGATCAACATCGAATGCATTGTAGTTTTGGCAAGTAATTTCTCCCACTCTTCCCTTTCTCTTCCCCCTCCCCTCCCAGCTGACACACAGTGACTATAGGGGGCAATGCAACCTCATCATACAGCCTGTGTACATCAGCTACATACCATATTAATAGGCGGAAACTTTAAAGCCTTTGTTTTTTACTTCTTGCTTTTGAGTAATTTGGATCATGGCAAGCTATATTGTTACTTGGGCCCAATAAAACGGGACATTTAAACTTCAAATAAACTTTTACCAGTTACATTTTTTTGTATGTTTATAAATGAAAGTTAATAAATAGTGATTTTATTTCATGCTGCTAATTCAAATTAAAATCTAAAATAAAACAAGACACAAGAAACAAACTAAAACAATTTTGAAATTCATTTGACATTGATCACTGAGCAGAAATGCTCCAAGTCTATATGTATCTCATATTCATGTAATTCAATCTATATGCCTGTCAATATTTCTGATGCAGTTTAATTTCTTCAGATCATTTTCTTTCTGACATAATGCAGGCTTCCAGAGGTTACTCCAATTTAGAGTGCTTAAATGATAGTCTTATATTTTCCAAGATTTTGTGAAAAAAAAAAAAAGCATTAAAAATAATTGTCATAGCAATAAAAATATTCATATATTAAATTTTTTGGATGTATTTTTCTTACATTGACTGAAGTATACTTCACAGTAAGCAAGCAAAAAATGATAACAATGATAATTTTCAACTTTTAATGTTCAGCAGTATGTATTTGTGTTGTGTAGCTGTGTTTTTCTTCCTCAACCTTTCTGGTTTTTGCAAAGGAATAGCTGGAAGATGTAGAGCTGAACTTCTGTTAACATGATTAGAAAAGCTGTTGTTATGGACTATTTTCTATTATTTTAATTTTGTTTCATTACAGTTTTTGACAGTTACTGTTTACCAGAGTTTCCCTGAAGCAGAAATGATTTAATGTTCAACACATGCATTAAAATGTGTTCTATTTTAGTATGTTAAAGCTGATAGAAGTATAATTTAAGCAGAAATCTGTGCTTAACAGTGCAGCACATAGACGCTCCAAACACAGATGAAGCTGGAACTTCTATTCAAAGGTAAAACAAAGGCAGCAGTAATCTACCTTAATACTTACTGTTAGAGCTGTGTGATATTTTTGCAATGAAATTCAAACCCAGATGAAGCTGATGTGGTGGTGGGGTTATTGTAGAAGCAAGGCATGGTTTGAAACCTCAGCTTTCATGCTTGGTGCCTTTATATGACTCATAACCAAACCCAGAATTTTCAGCTGAAGTTCTGTTTCAGTTTTCTCATCCATTCCAATTCAGACCTGACTGTCAAGGAAAGCAAATCATGAATTCCAGAGGAAAGTCCACTGACTTCACTGCTGAAAATTCCAAGTTTCTAATCCTCTAATGTGAGCACTTCAGGTTTACTCAATAGCTTACTGACCTTTACTTAGCCATGTACACATTTCAGGGGGAATTTTCAATGCTTTTTCACTCAAAATCGTGTTCAACAATTTTTTCTGATCATTAAGACCTGTGTACCTAAAGCATAGACTGAGAACATCTTCTACAAGCCCAGAATACAGATCTATACTGTTTCGGATAAGCACAACTTCTTTCTGTCGTTTGTCAAATTCATGTGAAAGCCAGTTTTAATAACTCCTGGTATTAGATATTGCTGGTGAGTCTGACCAGTTATTTATGTATGGTGGTGTTAGGATTTGATCCTTAGTTTCCCACTCTTTGTGCAAGAACAGGGCTCGAAGTAAGGGTAGAAAATAATCCATTGCAGTTGATGGGCCATGCCTGTCCACAGAAATTAAACCCCCAAACCCCCTAAAGCTGCAGAATAAATTTTATAACTTTGAAGAAAGAAGTGAATAGTTGCTCATCTGAGAACTTGTAGGGGCAAAATAATTAAAAAGAACAAAAATATAAAATTAACACCATGGTTACCTACTCAACAGAGTTTAATAGAATTAAACAGACTTTCTCCTTGATCTTTCTTATAGATGTAAGCTGAAGTAGTTATTGCTATAAATGTAAAAGGCAGAGCAGCAGTAGCAAAAAATTGTTGTCTTTTACAAGAGAAATGTGAGTGATTTGATAAACTTGTGTAAAAATGGAAAATAATTAAAAGTAGGAAGCATTCACCAGAATAAGGTATGACATAGAGGAGACACTTGCAACAAGCTGTGACAGAGACCAATGATGGATGGGAAAGTTCTGATATGATGTCTGTTTTTAAAAAAGGACCAAAAAGAGATTCTGGGAATGAGGACCAGTGAACCTCACCTTGCTTCTGGGGAAACTGATTGAGAGTCTCATTCAGGATAGAATAGTTCAGCACATGGATAAGTATAACCTAATAGGGTCAAACCTGCAGAACGTCAGTAAAGGTAAAGCATGCTTCTCTAACCTGCTAAAGTGCTTTGAAAAAGTTAATAAAATAGTAGATAAAGGTGACCTGGTGAACATAATTTATTTGGATTTTCAAAAAATCCCTGATAAGGTCCTTCATAAAAGACTATTAAGGGAAAAATATAACTATGAGTTAAGGGGCAAAATCTCACAGTGGATTAAAAATTGAATAAATGATGGCAAAAAAACTTGCACTGAAAGTCTTCTTCTAAGAGTGTAAAGAGGTTAATAGTAGGATGCTTTAAAGGTTCAAATTGGAGCCAGTGTTACTTAATATAATTTTTAATGATTTGGACATTGTATCTGCTAAAACTGACATTAAATGTTAGCTTGTTGGAGTGAGAGGACTGTGAGATCAGGAGAGAATGGTTAGAGTGGCAACGCATACATTTTAGCTTGGATTAGTGTAAATTTTGGTACTGATTTTATGGGTTATTTTCACCTCTAACACTGCATTATATACTGTGATGTTCTAGTCAGAATAATTTATTTGCTTTCTGAGCAAGGATCCAATAGATATCACTTCAGCATCCATGTGGAATGATTTGCCATATCAAGGTGTAGGAGTAGATGGGGTTACATGAGACTGAGGAATTCCCATCTGTCAGGTCACTTGACCTTTTCCTCAGGGTAACCAGGCTGCATGGACAGAAGAGCTGTGTTTATCATTAAAAAAAATTATCCTCCTTCACAAATACTTAAAGAAAAGACCTATTTGGATCTTGCTGCAGTGTCTGTGGAGTTTTATGGCACTGCTGCCTACTGTCATCTGCAGCCCAGAGGGTTGTAACCCAACGTTGGTTTTCTTTGGAAGCCCTTACCTGTTACTTCCCAACACTCTCAATCCCATCTCCTCTGTGGGAGCTACAGTTGGGTTTGCATCTCTTTCTGGTACGGACATCCCTGCTGTTAAAGAGGATCAGGAACCTTTACCTGATCAGGGTGATTGAGGAAGGGCTGAGCTAATAGGTTCTGAGGTTTGGCTTTGGAGTTTCAGTGGAGTTTTTTTCATTTGCTTTATTTTTTCCCCACTGTCCTTTCAACACCGCATTGAATTTAAATTTGTAAGATTATTTAAAACACTACCCACTGAAGGACTGAAGTAGCATGTGATGAGATCATGACCTTATATTAAGCACATTAAATGTAAGATACTCACTTCATGGGGTGCTGCGGGTGTCACATTCACTCTGTCGAAACTGAAGTCCATTCAGGTTTTTTTAATGGGAGAAAAATGAGAGGAAACAGATGATGTCTCCTTGAAAAGTGATATGGGTTCATCTAGTTTTAGTGTAAGCACAACGAAGATAATATTTTTTGTTGCTTTCGATAATTCTTCCTAAAATGAATCTATTTTACCATCTATACTGAGACAAAAATACAATCTTTGTAAGATGCAGCATTTTGGACTATGAGTAAACACAGTAAGAAAAAAAAGATGATTTCTTGGCAAAAGAAATGTGTGGAAATAAACCCACTAAAAATAGCATTTATCTTGATCAATAACTCATGCTTTTTTTTTTTCTTTTTGTGGAAAATATTAATAGAGTTCTTTAAATATAAAGAACTAATGCATTTTTTTCTCTTTTGTTGTTGCAGCCCTGTTTGTATTTACATCCAGTCATTTATTGCCCATTAAAGAAGTAATGCTATGTTAATGTAAGGGAAAAAATCAATGCTACTCAGATCAGTAGCTGTGGGGAAACAGTGCAGCAGCTGGTTTGCAAACAGCAAGCCCACATAGATCAATGAAATTACAAGCTAAATCTGCTGATGCTCACAAACTGCTCCAGCATTGTGATGTCTAACCTTTCTCAAGTTCAAGATCTCTGGCAAGCCAGCAATAGCTAAATGGAAAAAAAAATTAAAAAAAAAAAAAAGGCAAGAAAGAAACAAAGAAAGAACATAACCGGCTGGTGGAGAATTTTAGCGTGATATGTAATATTCCACTTTTGAAGTTATCAGTATAACTGCACATTTGTAACAGATATAAAAGCCACTGTAATCTCCCAGTGAGCAAAGCTGAGATCTACACACTCTGGAGATTTTCTTCCTTAAGAATGTTCAAATCTATCACATATTACCTTGAACTGTAACACTGGAGGGCTGGAGAGCACTTCAGTAATGTGGTTGTTAATGTGAATTCCAGAAAATTATTTATCAATGAGCAACAGTGCAGCTTCTGCCACGTGCAATTGCTTTTATTTTATGTCAGCGTTGTAGCCTTTAAAATGGTTTGAATTTTGTTAACTTGTAAATTAAACATGCAAAATATTTGACTTGTTGAATGCAAGATTCATTTGCATATCTTATGCTATTTGTATGGGAAGGGAAGCAGTGCCTTTTACCCCAAGGAAATCACCACTGGGATTTATCAGTACCATGTGAATAACATGCCTTTCAAATGATTCTTTTCAGGGCAGTCCTCACCCTATTTGTGCCACTTTTTTAAACACAGCAGTATTTTTCAGGCATTAATCAGCAAGAAGGTAGGAAGAACGAGTCTCTGAAGATTGCTATAAAATGGAACACATTTTAAAAAGGGCAAGAGGTTCATTCCAAAAGTAGAAAAAAAAGCATCTTGAGTTTCCTTCAAATATTGACACATGAATTTTGTGGGGGACAAAATGTGTACTTGGCAAATATACGTTCTTATTGTCTACTAACCTGCTATTGCTTTACATATATTAATTAAATGTCACAGTTCGATTCTGTTCTATTGTATCTGTTTTGCAGGTTTGGAAATAAAAAAACAGCATTGAGAGGTTGGAAACAAGTTTTGGTCTTCTAGCCATGGAGTAGCAAACCAGAAAATGGAAATCCAATCCTTATTAACTGTCTTCTGCTTTTGTAGGCTTGCAATATTTTACAAACCAAGAACATTCAAGAATAAAATCAACAGCAGGGTCAAGTGCAATTATTTCTTGTACTGTCAATTGCTTCTCCTCAGTGTTGGAATTTGACTTAGATGATACTTTTCTTCTCTAATTTTCACAAATACCTAATAATGAAAAAAAAAGAAGAAATATTTTCATTTTGAAATGTTTGATGCCTTTCTCTTTTTCTTATAGGCCTTCCCAGATATATCCAGTTCCCTTTCATTACTGATGCCTATGTTGGTTTGTTACTTTACAGTTCTGCTCAGCACTGGTCACGGCAGGATTTTTCATGTTTGATGTGGAGAGAAGACTGATGAAGACTGCAAAAGATCATCACTAAGAGGGTGAAGGTTGACCGTATACACCGATGATGCCGGTGGTGTGGGAACACTGATGAAAATCTCTCCTTGTACTGCACTTACTGGCTAGGAATGAGGGAGAGATGCCCAGCAGAAGGTAGGGGCTGCTGCTCCCAAGCCTGATCCAAGATCCACAATAGTTGTGAGGAAATACAAGCATTTTCTCTTGCTGGGGCGTAGTTGAACAACTATGGGTGTGCTCATATTCAGGATAGGACTTCTGAGAAAGGACTTCAGGTATTATTAAGGTCTCCTTTTTTATTTGGACCGTGTTGAGAAAACTTTTGTAAATACTGAAGCTGCTGAGACACATCTGAGCTAAAGAGAAGGGGCCTACTGATAACAGAACAACCAGGATTTCACCAAACGTCTTCTTTTTTGATGCAACATATGAATTTGTGATGAAGACTTTGAGTTCACCAAAAGTAAATGAATGACCTTCTACAAGGAGAACTGTTCCCACTAAGAAATTGAGATGAAGTAAGTATGGGAAGAAAATAAATGAGCCCAGTCTGTGTGCCTAGCTCAGGTTGGCTTTGTCCACCTGACAAGCAATACTAGCCATTATTTTGTTTGTCTCTTTCCAAGCATAATAGTTTGGCAATCAAAGTATAAACCTTGTGCATCATGAAGAACTGTATTGTTGTAGTGGAGAAACAAAGGGGATGATTGTGGGGGTGCAATTGCATTGTTCAGACTTTTTTATTATAACAAAAACATCACTGTGCCCAGAGATCCCCAGCAATAATTCCTCTTGACTGCAATAAGTACCTACTTTTGAGGAAGAGAAAGCTGATGAGCTGCAGGCTTCCCTGCTGCTAAATTCATCTAACAACCCACTCCTGATGTTTTCTGCTTTAAAGACCAATAGGAACTTTATAGATTGGTTGGATGCTCTTCTTTTCAGCCTAGCTTGGATCCTGAAACTTTTCCGTTGATCTGAAAAGGTGGATGCAGTTTGGTTACTAAGCAGCATCAGATCTAAGTCTTTTTCAGCTATACTGTTACACCAACTGTAGGGATACATGCCATTTCACAGAGATTTTTGACTAGAGTTCTGCCTAATCACCCTGGATTTAAAGAACCTATGGGTGTTATAGTTTGGCCTTTTTCCCTCCTCTGCACTGTGTGGTGAGAGTTCGTCTCTCTATAAGGATAGAAACCAAAATCTGAAATAAGCACCCTGAAATATATCAAAACTTTAAATCTGGGCTCAGACCAGCTCTGAATTTTGAGGCTTTTGTTTCTATCTTGGCCATCATTTCTGACAGTGAGCAGAATGAGAAGCGAAAAATTAAGATCTGTCTCAAAATTTTCTTCAAAAATGACAGATAGTCTCCTTTGACAAATAGGAATATGGTTGGGTAGTCTTTTTCTCTGGTCTCCGTTATTGTCAGCAATGCGTATGCGCTGAATTGGATCTAGATAAATAAGTGCTGTGGTAAAAGCTATACTTTTATTATATCAAAACGTTGCTGGAAAGTACAAACAGCGTGAAAAATGCTGTTGGAAGGAGGCAGCTGGGCCCCTAATCTCAATAGTTTATACACCGGGTGCTCATTTGAAAAGAACAAAATGTTCACACCCACCCATTCATTGTGTGACTAAAATATGTGTAAAATACGTATAACTTCCATGGAGTTGTGTGCTGAAGTATTCAATGTGTTTGTGTAGGCACTACAAGATTTGATTTTAATCAAGTCGCAGTAACAGTAGACATACATGCCCCCAAATGCCATGGCTCAAGTTGTAAGCAAAGCCACGCTGCCTTTTAGAGCCTGTCACCTTTTCCTGAAGGCTCCAGGCCGCGTTTCTGTTCTTGGTGTGTGCCAAACCCGTGACTAAATGCTTCTTGGCCCTTCTGCCAGCTTCTCCTCCTGCTGCTGTGGCTTCCCCCCCCCACTGTGATGCTTCACAAGCCTCTCCTGCACAAGCACCAGCAGGTTGGTGAGGGGAGAGGATGGGCTTTGGGCTTGGGGTGCCACCGAGCCACCAGGGTAATGTCTGCTACTTGCTCTCGTTTAAGAGATCCTTCTGGAGTTTGGTACTGGCACTATGTGCCACCATGGGGCCTGTTTCCCCCTGAAGCGTGCCTCTTTCTGCTTCACCTCACTGCTGGTGAGGAACACTTAGGAATACTTTTCTGTTATTTTCACCAGAGTAATCTTCAGGTCTGTAATGGCTGATCTTACCCTCCTTCCCACTTACACAGAGCTGGGCTTCTCTTTGTCAATATTCTGCATTTAAAGTCATCGGTTTCAGCTTCGCCAGTGGCTCAGCAATCTTGATCCCACACTGAAGGGGAGAAGCATCAGAGAAAGGACCAGTGCTGTCCTTCCTCTCACGAGCAAATCAGCAAGGCTGATTCACACAGAAAGAAACAGGGATATAAAAGCATTGCTATACAACATTGACAACAACTGGGAGAAAAAAAAAATAGCATTAAGAGTTGTGATGAGTTAAATATGTGTTGTAAATTTGTAATACTAGGGCTCGTTTCTCTGTGTCTGTCTCTGGCTGTCTCACTGTGCACTGCCTGTCTGCCTGAACCTGGAAATTAATGTGTTGAATGGGCTGTCTTTGACATTAATTTTCATCACTCCCAAGCTTAGCACCCCGAACCAACTTTCTGATAATGAAGTTCATTTTAGAAGGACGTAGTGGGCTTCCATACATCATACAGTCTAATTTCTGTGGGAGACTAATACTGCTTACCTCATGTTTGTTGTAGCAACGCTGACAGGTCTGAAGTGGTTAGTGGTCTTGTCAGCATTTCCCTTACAAATCTTGGTATTTTAGGGCTTAAAACACATCTGTTGCATGTGGTGCTACTCGATACATGCTTCGTCAGCAAGAAAATGATTTTACAAATTCTATATTTAAATTGTTTTAGCGGTTTGGTTCTTTCATTACAGATACTTCAAAAATACAAATCAGAGGAGGAAAATGGGAAAAAAGTAAGTTTATAAGGCTTTTTGTCTGCAAAGCTTGAGTCCTGAAAGGGATTTAATTGCTCCTTCGGTCTGCCAGTTTGCGTGTGGTTGATGATTTTACTCTATTAACACAGGCAGTTACTCTGTGACAAGAATAGCTGCTGTAGGCTGGAGGGTTCCGTCATGACAAACTCACAACCGTTCCCCCATTGCTAAGATTCCTGTGCTCGCCTGACGATGAGCAGACCTGGACCTGTTCAGATGCCAAATCTGTCCAGCTTTCTTCATGTCCTATGTTGGAAAATTTGTCTTAATGCTCCCCTTAGCAACGAGATATTAGAACTGGACATCCCTGAGCATCTGCTTTCTCTAGCAAGTTTTCAATACTCTTTTTTCCCTAACTTTGCTTTAACCTTCTAAAATATTGACAGGCCCCCATCCCTCACCCAATAGATGGAGCAGGTTCACCTTTATTTTACCCTCAGCATTAGGTTCTATTTCACACAGAGGGTTTCATGATTTTTTTTCAGCATTGCCATTATTTCTGTTCAAGGAACATTACAAGCTGCTGCCTTGCTGCTGGCGCGTGGGTTGGTTTTTTCCAGGCTGTAGGAAGGTAAAGGTTTCTGTGTGGGGCAGGTGGCCAAGTCAGCTCTCCAGGCAAGAAGCCAAGGCTGTCTTCTTTCCAGTGTTGCCGCTTTCTTTCCTCCCCGGTACAAGATCTCCCTTCCTCTCAAACTGATACAGAGAGAGTATTAGAAAATTAATCATACCTCAGGTGTCCTGAGGAATATACGTGATTTCCCAGTCACTAATGTGTGAAAATCTTCCACTGGAATAATGCCATATGTCAACCTGTGGCAATATCAGGGAAATATTGACAGCGTTTCATTAATGAATTGTTGAGCTCGAATGACCTGTAGGCTGGAAATCCAGGCTACATAAATTCCAAATAGTCTCCCAGCTATCATTTGATCCAGGGTTTCTGCATCAACAAGTATGTTGTCTCTGTGGTCAGCAGAAAAAATAGCATTGCGTTACTGTAACAAAATCTTGCTCAAAGACTAAAACTGAAAAACCTCTCACTGTGGGTATGGTAGTAGGGAAGGACTTTTTAATTGTAGAGGGCTTTGGGTTTTTTTTTGGTTTTTTTTTGTTTTTTTTTTCTTTTGTAGCCCTGTGATAGGGTTCTCAATAGGATCTCCCTAAATGAGCTGGAAATGTGGACTCATGAACCTGAGTTTAAGCTCCTCGGTGTGAATTTCTCCATTGATTATATCATGCCTGTCTTTATACTAGATTCATACTAGAGTAACCATTATAATCTAAAAATTATTATTTCAAAAGTATTGTTTTCCAAAGATTGTTACTAACCAATTTTACCCGTGTGTCTTCAAAGGGGTGAAAAAAAGAAGCCACGAGGAGCCAGCAGAAGAAGTGCAAATTAAGCAACACAGAAGAAATATTAATTAAAAGAGGTTAATTGGGTTGGGGCAGGGTGGTGGGAAATGCTCTAATCCTCTGCATTGCCATGTGATGTTTTAGTGCTTGATGATTCTTAGTGTCAGGAAAAGAAAGGATTGGAACTTAAGAGCATGGAGGAGGAAAAACAATGTAATCAGTATTTTAATTTCTTAATATTTTCACACTTTCCAATGGGAGGGAGAGTGCTTTGGAAGCCTGCTTTAATAAGAGGAGAGTATACGTAGCACCAGGATCTCCAGAGGTTTCCAGTCGTGTCTTGTGCAGTAAATTCCTGTGACCAGCCCCGCAGGGCAGCTGGGACGGTGAAATAATTAGTATAGCCCTCAACTAATAAATATGTTTAGAGAGGTTCTTTCTTACCTTTGGCCTTTCTTTTGAAATTAATTTCCCTTATTTGCAACTCTGTTTTGACTCTCTCTTTGTTAAAATAAAGTTAGCTCATTCTTTTATCCTCAACTTTTTTTTCTTAGTGACAATAGCAGAGTGTTCACCATCATTTGTAGGATCCTGTCTCCCACACAATTTGGGAGTTTGCAATAACCTACAGTGTCTTTATCCACCAGACTACAAAATCTTGGGTGTTGAAAGAAAACATTCAGCGCAAGAGTTTTCCAGGGAACTTCCTCACTGCAAATAATAGCTCACAACATGCAGATGGTGTGACACACATAACCTTCATAATCTGCCACTGAGATTCAAGTTTGGGTTAAGAAACATTTAGTCCACCACAGTTGTATGAAACATAATAAAAGGTGATGAGTTCTGAGGCTTTTAGAAGAAGTAAGTAACCTCAGAAACCATCACATTTTCTGTCACGAGTATTTCAGAGTTTTCATTTAAATCAGTGTTTATGGATCCATAAGGCAAACTTTTTTAATGTAAAAGGGTTAATATTCTTCATTTTCTTACTTGCAAATTTTCGTTAGAATTTTTAAAAGAAAAAGGTTTCTCTGCCAGCTATCGGTATTGCTGACACATGGCTTTGTTTCAGTATCTTATAGTGCTTGGATGACAGCTGGGATGTTCACAGTCTGGACAGCAGAACATTTTCAATCATGGCTGGAAAGCCAGCAGTGAGAAATTTCATGCAGTATTTTTCTGGTTTTTTTTTCTCTTTTCTTTTTTTTTTTTTTTGTGGAAGTGGTGGGCTATAAAATAACACTTCCCAGCAGAGATAACAGTCGTGGGTGAGTAAAATGTTGGTTCTCAATTAGCCAATACTATAGAAAAGCAAAGTCCCAAACTAAACAGCCAGATTAAGACTAACAATCTAACAGGAACCTGACTCCCAGCAAGACACAAGAGCTGCCCTGATATGTCTCAATATATATATATATATAGGGAATTAAGCAGAAAGTGACAATTTAGCCTGGAATTTGTTTTCCTTTTCCTCTGTCAAATTTGTTAAGTTTCTCTTAACCCTTCAATGCTGCCAAATGGTGTTTTGTCAGCTACAGTTTTAGGAGAATGTCAGCACGTTCTTGATGATTTTGGTTGCCATGGATAAGTGTATTTCTTTAATTTTTCTGGGACATTGTATATTAATAAACATGGTACTTTACTTACTTTGTTATACTCATTTAATTTCTGCAGCCTATTCTTTCCTTTTAATTTTGATAGAAAGGGTAGTGTAGAGTGTGGGGCCACTTTAAGGACTGTCAAACTTCTGCCAGCCTTTAAAGGTCAAAATCAACTGTGACACCTACAGTTCAAACGTAATTAGTCGGAGATTTACTGGGATTTTATGCCAATCTCCCAGTAGCTTAGGAGTGACACAGTATCTAACCTTCTGGGATCCCAAGAGAAGTTCAGGAGGATGTGAGGATAAACAGTGAAATAGACTAGCTACCATGCTGCACCTTTCAGCAAGTCACCAGTCTCTTGCACTTTGCAAGGGACAAGGGTGCATTTAGTGCTTTTTAAAAAACAAATAACCCGCCAGTCTCCGACGTGGCCATCTAGTACAAAGTTGGTGTATTTATTTAAAGCTTAGCTCATTCTGTATGTTCTCGGATCATTAAACTGAAGGACTCGTACAGTTGTGATTTTTAATGAAGCATGTTTGAATAATTATGCTAATTTACAAAGCACTAGAATCAAATCAAGTGATCAAAGTTTTCATGATTACTATCGTGTTTTTGTAACTCCCCCCATCACTGATTTCTGGATAGACTCTAGCCCTGGCTGCTTTTTTGTCATTTGTTTAGAAATTGCCACTAATCAATGCAGAACATTAAAAAAAAAAATAAATTTACACTAGAAAAGAAACACATTTTGCATTATGTCTCTATAGTGGACTTTGTATGCGTTTGAAAGTAATATAGCTCCGACAGACACCAGCCTAAATGCAGTCCACAATCAATACTGTATTCTGCCTTGACAGAAAGCTGAATTTTTATCTGTTAAACGTGTGAGCTTGGGGCAGCTCTGTGTCTGAAGTGGTTTAAATCTGAAATGTGATGTGCTGCAAAGAAAGTTGATTGACATCTTTGTTTATTGAAAAGTATTACATGAACAACAAAACACGGCCAGATACAGAACACTCCATTGCAAAGTGCAGCTGTGTTATTTTTCAATCCTATGTGTTCTGCCCCTTTGATGCCTGTCTGATGTAATAAAACCGCAGGATATAAACCAAACAAGAATCTTCTTTGATTCAATAGTAAAAAAATTTGGACAATGCTGAGATACGGAGATATGTATTGGTTGCAAGGGGTCGGTGAATTTCTTTCAAAAAACAGTTGGGTTTTTTGTTTAATGTTTCTGAATTTGAAAAGAAATTAGGATACCTTTAATAAGCAAGTTGCTTGAAATATTTTTAAATATGCATGGGAAGAGGGGAGAAAAGAACAATGATGACTAATCTTAAGGCATTAAACATGCAGAATACAGAATTAAGTTACATTTAAATTTCATGTTAGAATAATTATGCTGTTCATTGACATTTTCCCATGTTTTATTAAATCTTTATTATGTCAAGGTAAATAGAGGTTAATTCTGCTGTTACCTCTTCCAATAAAGTATTATCTTTAATCTTGCATTAATAAAATAGTAGTAAATTGCACAATGGGGGTAATCACCATAGACTAATTTGGACCATTCTAAAATCTTGTCTTTAGAGTACAGTGGGGCTAAAAATAGATGTCACAAGAAAACATGAAGTATAGTGTAACTTAAAGAAAAAAGTATGTTTTTTCTCTTTAAGAAATTTATAGCTACATTTCCTCAATATGTTGGCTTATTGATAATACATATTACAAACTTATAGCTCTGCTCTTCCTTCTCAGAGTTATTTTGTCTGTAGTTATTACTCTGAGTTGCCTCTTATACAGTAAAACCTATTAAGTAGAAGAAGTGTTTGTCTTTAGCACTTCATTGTAGAGTTGACACTTTGAGCATTTTTCCATGGTCAGCAAAGAACACAGTCCCACATCCTTGATTCCTCTGCATCTCTCTTCAGTCATAGATACGTAGTGCTTCTCACCAAACTATGTGCTTTTTTTCCAAAGCACAATGGTCTCAAAGCAGGGAACAGTCAGACCTGTCAGTCTTTGTCCATCAAAGCTACATCCAGCACGCTGAATGGATTTTACAATTTTCCTGTGCTTTAAAGCCAGGAATAGGAAACTGTTCCTTGATGACATGAGTCGGATGCTTTGATTCCACAGGTCCTGTGGACAAATTCTTCCCCACTATTATTCAGTAAATTTACAGAATCAGAAGATAACAGCTTGGCACTTCCGGAGATTGCCCACCTCCAAGGGTGTTCAGACAAGATTTCCCCTCTGTAAATCCACACTGACTACTTCCAATTACTGTTTTGTCCTTTATACATTTGGAAATAGTTTCCACAATCGTTTTCTCTGGCTTTCTTTTAGTTGGTTTTTGTTGGTTCGCCTCAGGGACTGAGGTGAAACTGACTGACTCACAGTTCCCCAGATCCTCCTTTTTGCCCTTCTTGAAGATAGGAGTTATTTTCTTCCAGTCCTCAGGAATCACCCCTAGTTGCCATGACTTTTCGAAGATAATCGAGTGGCCTCACAATGACATTTCCCAGGCCTTTCAGCATTTGTGTATGCCCAGCTTCTTTACATGATCCCTAGCCATCCTTCTCTACCAAGGATCAGTCTTCTTTGCTCCAGACTTTGCTCTAGACCCACTAGCCTCAGGAATTTGGTGTGCCCAAGGGCAAATATTACCAGTTAAACTGGAGGCTAATAAGTCATTGAGTACCTTGGCCTTCTCTGTGTTCTTTGTCACTGAATTCACTGCTTTATTCTGCAATAGGAGCAAATTTTCAGTTAACTTCCCATTGCTACTGATATAACCTGATATAATTGCTGCAGATATAACCTGCTACTGACATAACCTGCCCTTTACGCTCCTCTCCAGGTTCCACTTCAGGTGGGCTTTTGTTTTCCTAAAGACATCCACCAATTGCCTGGACAGTGTCTCTGTATTCTTGGACCTCCTTCTTTGTCCATGCAGACCTCTTGATAGTTGCTCGACTGCTGCACAAGTGAATGTACCAATCTCAAGCTTGAAGGAGGTAATCCTTGAAAATCACCCAGGGCCCTTAGATCCATCTTCTCTCCAGGTCTGTATCCCATAAGATTCTTACAAGCAGGTCCATGTAGATGCCAAAGTCTCCTCTCCTGAAGCCCAGGGTTATAATCTTGCTTTCTTGCCTTGTTCCCTCCCATCAGGAGGGACTCCATTCCTGAACTACAATATCTCATGGTTGCTGCACCAGGGCCTCACTTGACTTTTACAGCTTCAGATCCCCGACCAGTTCTTCCATGTCTGTATGAGATTCAGCAAAGCATCTCCCTTCATCAACTCTTTGACCACTTGTATAATGAAATTATTAACAAAACCTCCTGGATTGCTTGTGCCATGCTGTGTTGTCCTTCAAGTCACTTCTTCTAGTGGTTTCCCTGATCCATGTTGTCTGTAGCAGGTACTCATTACAACATTGCTCATGTCGATCTGTGTGCTACTGCAGATCCATAAATTCTCAGGTGGCTCATCTCTCATCCTTAGGCAGTTCTATGCATCCCTGCTGTGCTCTCGCATACAGAGAAACTGTCTTGTCCCTTCTGAAGAGCTGGTGTCCCCCCATTGTGCCACTGCAGTTGTGTGAGCAATCCCACAGGATCCATGTGATCCCAGGAAGTTCCTAGCCCTGCAATTGCATGCACACCCCAAATTTCTCCTCTTTGTTCCTTACGCTGTGTGCTCTGGTGTATGTTTAGATGCATATTATTGTGTAGTCTGACAAAAAAGAGATTTTCCAACCCAGAAAAAGACTAGTCTGTGATGCATGTTTGTGTTTGGTTTTTGGAGGGGGAGGCTTCATTCAACCTAAAGTGATAACTTGCCTTTATTGCACTTCAAACTGCATGCTGTGATGTTTTAGTGGTTTCTTTATACTACTATCATTTTGTTCATTATTATTAGCTTTAATCCTTGTTTTCATCAAACTACAAAATTCCCCATTACATTTTGTCAGGCTTGCATAAAAAGTCCTTCCTCACATTCTCCCTGCACATTGCTTTTCCGTTGTGCTAGCTTCTCCGTAAAGACCCACACTAGATGGTCAGTTACATTTTGTCTTGAACTCTATTTCATTACCTGGAGTGTCCATAAAGTTATTATTTTAAAAGCATGAATGTCAATAGATCTGTAAAAGGAATTTACCAAGCAGCTTCAGTGCTGGTAGGAAAGAAAGAACTCATTTTGAAAGTGCTCCTGAGAACCACGGAGAGAGTGGGATAATTCTGTGCGTTTGGGCTAGTCCAGCAATACGATCACAGCACTAGAGGAGATTTGCAGTTGCACCCAGGACTAATTTTCCAGACTTGCTCTTACTGTGTCTTTTCAAGACAAAACCCAGCTGAGAAGCCCCTGGGTATCTAACCAAAGTTACTCAACTAAGCTTTGAGGGATGTCCAGCAAATCAAATTTTAAAATAAATTATTTTTTGAAACAATAACATTACAATGAAAATTTTTTCAGCCCTGATAGACTACTATGAGTGGTTACAGGGTGGTTACATGCAGTTTTAATTAGATAAATCACATGCAATTTATTGCAATTCATTGCAATAAAAATGGAAGTATGTGAGACCTGTTGGGATCCAGACTTATTCTCAGACTTGAAATTCAGACATTGCATATTGAACCTTTTACTAAAAATCATGTCTTGTTTGTCTCAAATTTATCCTTCTAAGGCGTGAGCTCCCACTGTTGTGGTGAGCTGCACTTGAGCATTTAAAGACAAATAGAAGTAGAGTGGACACAAATCTTTTCAAAAGAAACCGGTCGAAGCTTACTGTGTTTGCCCCAGCTGCTCTTTGGCTTACAGTTGTTGTTCACACCTGAAATTCAAAGGCAAGCCCCTGAGATGTGAACTGACTGAAAGGGAAGCAAATATTTGCATAAATCTCCAAGAGCTGGTTTATATGGTCCCACTATTCTCTTTTTTTTCTGGCTGTGGGATGACCTGAAGCAAGATTTTGCTTGTAGGACAGGTTTTTGGGCAAGGAGCCGTTTCCCGTAGTGTTTTACAAGCCCTGGTGCCAGAGAGGTGGTACATAAAGTCTCAGTAAGTATTAAAAGCCCTTTTTAAAGTGGAAATATTCAAAGCATGCAGGAGTCTCTAAGCGTCTGTTCCAGGGACACATTAATGCATTTGAAAGGATATTAAAGCTTAACACAGAGGAAAAAAAAAGTCCTAGTGGCAAGATGTAAAACTGCTTAACAGAATTACATCCAGAACTTTGTGTATTTGATCTGAAAAAATAAATCATCTTACAGTTGCTCACATTAAAGCTGCATGTCGGTTTGGGAGCTTTTAGGATCTTGGACAGGTTTCATCTTTCTGGTTCACGTAAGCTGTGTGTGTATTTGTGCAACTGCTGAACCTCAGATCAGGATTTCTGGTGACCCCATGCACCGTTGGAGGATTTGTCTAATGTGCAAATTTAAGACAATCATTATGTGTAGTAAAAAATTATTATCCACCTTTTCCCCCAGTACTCAGCTGCTAATAGCGGTCATGGCTTGATTAAGAATCCTTCTCAGTTTAATGCTTCCAATTAACTTGCATGGTTTTGTGGCTGACTTGATGGCCTAGATAAAGCCCAGGCTCTTCCGAGAGAGATACCAAGCTTCATTTCTGGACTAAGGGATAAGGGAAGCCTTGAGCTGTGGTTCAGCCCTACCTACTGGTGGATTAGGAATGTCATTCAGACTTGAGTAAATCTGGGCTCTTTATGGGAGGAGGATCAGATTAAGATGCAGAGAAGTGGAGCACTGAGAGAGGGTGAAGTCATCTTGTGACAAATGCAGTGGCTTGAGATCTGATGTGGGCTCGTGCCCGAGGTTGTCTCTAGTTGGTGTATCTGAAAGGAGGTGAAGGGCTGGTAGGGTCTGGGGGACGAAAGGCAGAGGCCATCCATGCCTAGCATGTTCCTGTGTTGGCCATCGGACTGTTTGCTACAGAAGAAGGCAATTCCTAGACCTGGTATTAAAATCCTAGACCTTAACCTCCGAGGTAAGTTGATTTTGGTGCAAAAAAAATTAAAAAAATAGTGATTATAAAGACCAGGAGGTTATAGAAAGAATAAGCAAAGCAAAAAGTTCTCCTTGACCTTCTGTTGCATTGGCCTTCTGCCACCTTGGGCCTCATGATTTAGAGGTTACAGTGAACTCAGAGGCTAGGGGATAGATGTACTATGGGTAACAAACCTCTGCTCTTTTTTCCTTAAGCCAAGGAAACACGGTTAGTTTGAAATCGCAATCTCCTGTGCTAGATTAAATAAATATGTAGCACAATATTCCAATGAAAAGGAAAGAGCAAACTGATTACCCTAATATTAAGAGCATCAAGTGGAATTTATAAATATCTCTGCGCGTTCAACACCCAATCCTGCACAGGGCATGTTAATGCTTGTCACAGAATTTGTATTTCATCTAATCAGAATGGAGCCTTTGAGATGTTTCACACCTGCAAATGCATCAAGTGGCTAAACCTTACAGAGTCTTTCGCCATGATATGACCTACATATCTCATTACAGCACCGTACTCACTACATCTCCTACAAGAACATTTGCATGGACAAAACCATGATTACTCTCATATATAATGAATTTTTAAATGTGTGCTACATTTAGATGTAGTATCTAACTTGGGTTGTCATTTACATTATTCTTAATTCAGAGTAAAATTTAATATCAAAGGTTTAAGGACACTTCAGCATTTCCACTCCTAAATATCCTATTTTCAAAGGTAAGTTGGTGGTGTCTTATGTATAAGCGCAAGAATAGATAAATATATATCTATATGTAGGTAGATAAAAAGCAGTTATAAAACCTCCTTGCTTTTTTAGACAGTGGGAGATGTGTAGCTACCTAAATGCTTCTGAGCGTTAACCATTTCCGAACGCTTCCTGTTGACTGCTCTGATGATGACTGTTCCGTCCCCGTACAAACGCTTTGGCACCAAGTGATGTCTTGTTTGTGTGTGTGTGATGCAATCTGCAGGCTGCTGCAACATCTCATCGCACTGGTTTTGCTCAGAGAGGCACCCAGGCAGGAGAAGAGTGCTGTTCAAGCACACAGCGTCCAAAAACAAGTTCACCACAGCCAGTAATGAACATAACACCTCCTTTAGTTGGCTTCAGGTGAATTTGGTGTGTTGTTTATAAAAGTGTCATTCAATGTCTCTCTCATATATTCTAGTACACAGATACGGTTTAAGATGAAACGCACTGTTACTGCTGCAACAATTTACTTAAAAATATTCCTAAAAATAACTCAGAAGAGAGTAGTCAAAGTGTCGAGACCTGTGTATATACGCACATCAGGACCATAACAGTTTCATATCTTTAATGCTCCTAACGAAGAAAACTACTAGTTATGTCTCCGAGGTCACCAGTGTCATTTTTTAGGGCTAATCAGCAGGGATTTAATGAAAAACCTTTGTCCTGCAGTTGTCTCAGGTTCAAGAGGATCCAGCCTCTCCATTATGGCGCGGATGCAGGACTCCACCCAGCTAAACCCCTTGCTGAAGTCAGATAACAAGGTACAGATGGCAACGAGGGAATTTGTTTCTTTGCAGCAAAATATTGTACACTCACATCTGCATAAGAGTGCATCTGCATTTAGATATGTGCACATATGTCTGTATATATCACACAAAATTATATGTTTGAATTTAATCTGTTTTCACGGTAAATGTAAGTAACAACTGCTATTAGTTACTCAGCAATTGAAATTAATGCGCTGTTCTACATTTGGAATAGACAGGAAGTATAATAATTAGGTAAGTTTGAGATCCAGGATTCTCTAGAATGTAGACTACTTAATTACTTAGTATAATATACAGAAATTTGATGTTATTGTACAAATATATGCATATCTATTTTCTTATTTCTAACAAGGCAAAGGCACTGTGGTCCCCAAAGGAGATTTTTTCTTCCTGCTATGTTCAACTATTTTTAGCATTTCTCGGTGGTACACCAAAAGGGAGAATTATTTTACCTCTCTGGGGGCCTGTGAATTTCATGCAGTGTGGGCTTCTGTGAATAGAGTTCAAAATACATTAGAAAAAAATAGTTAATTTTTACAGTAAGAGGTTGAAATGTTGAAGTGCCCTACTGTGGCAGTGCGAAGCATCCCACAGATAACTGTGGGGGACTGAACTCCTAGGAACTACACAGAGTATAATACTATTTACCGTTTTAATTGTGGTAAGAACTCTTTTCCTTTGTTGGAATCTGTAGTGGCCCTTAACATAGAAATAGAAAATACTTTAAAATACTCTGCTTAATGTATTTTATGTCCCTAATTTAATGTTTTTACTTTCAGATTTGTTTGTATTCAAAATAGCAGTAATTGGCAGCTGAAGTTGAATCATAGCATCTGGGTTGTAGTCTCTTCATGACATCAGTGTATTTTTACTGCTTGTAAACATGCCCTCAGATCCTCACAAAATGTCACAGAATTTGAATAACTAGAAAAAGGAGAGAGAATTTATGCTGCCATTGCTCTGAACGCTACACACTGCCTATGCTGATGGTGGGGATTGAGTTGGTGACAACCTGGCCCAGAGGATAGACTCTGAATGGGATTTCTTATCAGCCTGCTCCTCCTCCCCGGGACTGAAGTTCAGACTAGCGAAGACAAAAAGAAGAAAGTCTTTGGGGTTACGGCTGGTATGGAGGCTGAGAAGGAAAAAGAGAGGTTTTGTTTGAGAAAGGTGAAGAGCCCTTTCAGAAATTCAGAAGAATCTCTCGCTGCTGCCGTCAGAGGTTTTTATTGAACATTACGGGTTTACTACATATTTCTGTCAACTGTTTAGTCACTATGACATTTCATCCGGTGAGGATCATGCCCCAGGGACAGTGTTCTTATAATGTAGACTAATAGACTTATTACTGGTTTGGGGGCTGTAGGCATTTTATCCCCCAATATCCTTTTTCAATTTATGAAGAACATTTCCATTATAAACCTCAAGGCAACTATATAGACATACTCAGACCCAGACGTGTACAAAGCAAAGGACCTGGTGGGGAGATGTAAAAGGGAGCCAGGAAGACCTCTGTAGGTCTTGGAGCCCAAACTTCTTTGTGGAAAGAGGCACAGTCCCAGCCCCACAGCAGTCTAATACTCCAGGCCAGGATGAAGTCCTCAAGGCGTCACAATGAACACAAACTGGCCTCTAGCAGGCAAGAAACCAGGGACAAATACTACACATGTAATGACTACTTTGTACATTGGCAAAATGCAGGACATATTTAAAGGAGACTTTTGATTCTGAACTACTTTGAAAAACAGAAAAATTCTTTTTTACTTGGTCAAATATTAGTGGTTTTGGGCTGAAAATGGCATGAACCTTTAAGGAAATCATGAATTTCCTTGGTCATCAAAAAATGTTGATAGTGAGATATTTCCTTATGAAAATTTCCTTTAACCTTGGGGAAAATTTGCAGAGTGAAATGAAGTGCAAATTTGGTAACAGCATAGTCCTTAAACTCCAGGTCTGTCTTTTATTAATCCTGTTAAAAGCTGTTTTGGTCTAGCTGAGTTATGAGGCTCTAAGGATGTCTTCTTCAAATGTGCGTGTTGAACCTGAACTAATCATTTTTCTTATTAATCTCTTGAAACTCCATTTGGGTTCATGGGTTAGCAGAGTTTCATATTCAGTGCATATTCCCAAAATATTCTGTTGGTTCTGATTTATGTAAGTTAAATGTACTTTTCCTTCAACACCCTCCTTTTTTTATTTCACAGGCAAATACAATTTGGTGACAGGTGTGAAGAGTCCTGTGATATCACAGATTCATATAATAAAGTGCTTTTACTATGTACCTTCTGACTATCTTAGTTGTCTTCTGCTTATTTGTTTGTCTCAAATGCACCGCTCCTGAAAACGTACTAAGTAAACAGAAATGTGAAAACTCATAACTGTTATGGAAGTGTTTTCTGAAGAATATTTCATCATGCAAAATAAGGAAAATTCCTGCCTGGATAAGTGTCAGGTTTAAGGTCAAATACCTTGTAACCAGATCTCAGCTGGGAAGGAAACCTAGACAGTTAAATTTGTATCTCTCGTATTTCTGATAGAAATGGAGGACTAGAGAGCATGGGCCAGAAGTCCAAGTATCATACAGAAGTCTGAAATTTTCCCTTTTTGAGCTTGTTTCAGTTGTTGGAATATTGCAAGATTTAGGCTTTGTCTTATGCTGTCTTACATAAAGATCTATTTTAGGTCAGTTTTAGAAACCTTTATAAAATATCATACTTCTGTCTGCAACTCTGGGCACTTAAGAGAGAGAGACAGATAGAATTGATTGCCAATAATCCCTCAAAAATTTTAACCTCCTTTAAATGGCCTTTAAAGGTATTTTGCAATAAAGAAATATAAAAATATCCATGTAAAACGATTGCCATCTGCTATTTCCCTATGACCTGGGGTTTTGATTGTACCCTCTCTAATTATATTGTGAAAAGTGTGCTCAATTTTTATGTGTAGCTTCCATCATTCAGTGAAAATCTAGTAAATTTCTCCCTAAAACACTATTAAAGAAAAATCTGTAAAAATATAGCGCTTTTGGACTTGGAAGTCACCATCATTTTCACAAAACCGTCAGGAGCTGTTAATATATTGATGAACATGTGGTGACAACATTAGCTATAAAATCCCTTTGAGAGTTACTGAAAAAAAAGAGATCTCCAGATTCAAGTAAAACTTACTGCTTTGCTAGCCCAGCATGAGGAATTCCTGATTCTCCTCTTGTCTGCTGTGTTTAAATATTATAACTCAAATATGCTTACATAAAAGCTTATTGATTGGAAGAATCACTTGCTTTTTGTGCATTAGTTAATCAGGCTGCTGTTTTGAAATTTGTCCAGGAACCCACAGTGGAACCTTTCCTAATCCATCTGTTTAAGTCTCAAATGGTTTCACTGCTCCACTCACTTACCAGCACTGCTGGAATGTTAGTGCTTTATGATTAAAGGATATTGTTGTTCTTTTCATCCATCATCCTGGAGTTTGCTATTAATAATACAGTTTGTTCTTTTTTTTTTTTCTTTTTTTTTTTTTTTTCTTTTTGGCTGTTTCCTTAAAAAGCTGCTTAGATTTTCTCTTTCTCTCTGTTTTGCTTTTCCTTATTCAGATTGGTCATTTTCAGCAATTTAAGTTAGACAGGAAAAAAAAAAAANNGAATTGTAATAGGAGACATCAAATTTTACAGAACTCTCAGTGACTCCAGAAACACATGCGAATTATTGCTTCATACTCACAGTAATATCTAAAAGCACTTTTTTAAGCATCTCTTTGTGATGAAATTATCTTATGGGGAAAAATCTTAGGTTTAATTTCTATTGAGGTATACTACTGCACATGAAAATGTGCCTACTGTCCTTCTGTAAATCAGCTAAGCTCTATTTGGATATAACTGCTGATCAGTGCCATTTAAAATAAAACAAGGAACCTTTTTGGCTTTTCTAGCTCTCTCCAAATAAAAAGGGACTCAAATGAAGAAAACATTGAGTATTTTAGTTTTTTCCTTTATAGGTGAATAAAGAGTTATGGATATTAAAGGACACTTATTAATCAGGCTGCTGTGAAAGATCTGATACCAGCTTTGGTCAAAGGGGACGAGTGTCATCTTGTGAGTGTTCCTCTCTGGGACGGGAAACCGACGGAGCAAAGCCCTGAGAACATGCAGCGACACTTCATATTCGGTCCCCAGCCCTATAAAGAGATGAAAAATGAGCCTTGTCCAAAGCTCTTACTTCAGCACCCAGTGGCAAAAATAAAATGTGAGCTTGGGACCAGGTCTCTTTGAAGCTGAATTTTTTCTTTTT
>BJBW01009753.1:0-19747 GCA_004320125.1 Scolopax mira
CAACCGGTCCCCGAGAAAATTCCCACACCCACCCCCCCGCGTGCCCCCCCCCCCCGTGCGCACACGCGACGCTGCCCCCCCGCGGGTCTCGCCCCCCCCCCCCGGTGCCAACACACGCATTCCCCACAGACACACCCACACACAGACACGTGCCCTGCTCACATCCCCCCCCACCCCATACCTCCCCACGCGTACCCACGCAGGCCGTGTTTTCTCCCGGTACGCCCACCCCCGCCCCCACACCACGCAGCCACCCACCGCCGTGTCACGCATTCCTCCCCCGCCCCCTCGCGCGTGCCATGCCTCCCACGCACCCCGCCGCGCCGCGGCCCCCACGCGCGGCCCCACCTGCTCTCCGCGTGCCCCTCGCGGGGCCCGACCTCCATCCCGGGCGCGCGCGGCCCCGCCGCCGCCGCCGCCGCCGCCGCCACCGCCACTGTCACGTGGGGGCGAGGGCCCGCCCCGCCCCGCCTCGGACTACATCTCCCGGCATGCCCCGCGCGGGGGCCGCGCTGAGGCGGGGGCCGGCCGCCGGGATGGGGGTTTGCTTCATATTCGCATCCTCCGCTATCGCGACAGCTCTGTCGCCGCCTTTCGGGGAGAGAGTGTCTCCGCGCCCTGCGTGACGAGGTGAGGAGGGAGCGATGGGCCCTCAGGGTTCCCGTCTGGCCCGGCGGCTGTGGCGCTGAGGCTGGGCGGGAGAGGCAGGTGGGCCCCGCGGCGGCCTCCTCCAGCCCTGTGGGTACAACAAACACGGGGGTTGTGTCTTTGGCTGCTGTAGGGATTGTCAGCTGTACTGGGGTTCAGCTGCACCACAGTGTAAAACTACACTACTCATTGCCTGAGGGAAGTGCTTAACAAATCTTACTTCAGAGATGATGACAAAATTGCTATGGCAAAAAAAAAACCCCAAGTCCCCAAGAGATAGCTCATGCACTGAATGTACCAGCAGAGACAGAGAGAAGGGAAGAGGTTTCTTTTTTATTGCCCACAGTAAAGAGGATATGAAAAACATTGCAGAGTTGTATGTACTTCCCACTAAAAAGCAGTGAAATGAAACTCCAAAATGGAAAAAGTGATGCTGCTGCCATCAGACTGAGAGCAGTTGGTGTCGAATTATTAAAGGAGACGAACCCCAGGTAGTGTCTCCAGAGCTGTTTAGTGCCTCATAAACCAGAGGTAGTCAGCTCCACAGTGGAAGCTTCCTATAGTGTTACTTTTGATGGTAAATATATGCTGCTCTTCACCCAACACTTTCTATTTGGCTTATTTTACCAGTGCAGTGCATCTGCAGCGTTTGGGGGAACAGGGTTCCATACTGTTATTCTTAAAGCAATAACAACAAAACATGCCTGGTGAAATGGAACATGCAGGTGAAGCTGGCAGATCTAATTTATCTCCTAAATCAGGAATTACAAGATTCTTCTAGCACCACAAGTCAGATGTTGCCTGGATGTTGCTTAACAGTGATTTTTCAAATTTATTTTCTTTGGAAAAACCTCTCCTTTTCCCCTGCTTCGTTATGTTGTTTTGTATGTGTTATTTATAGACACTTAACTACTGTCAATGCCCACATCAATTTCGAGAGCATGTAAAAAAAATCATTCTGTCAAAAACAAGCCTGATCCCCCAGAGCCTACGGTCACACACGGATGTGTGAGCTTCCTGCTGAGACTAAACTAGAGATTAATCCTCCGGTGTAGAATCTGAGGAGTGCCGGTAGCAGTCAACACTTTTAAATGTATGAAAAGTATATGAAAATTGTCCTCTTGCTGAACAGTAGCAGAATTTGGAATCTCGCAGACCTGACTGTTGCTTGGGGAAGATCTGGGTGACGTAAAGTCAGTTTTCCACTTAATGCCATTTCTTTACTCATTAAAAGAGGAGGCAGAATGGGAAGATTTTGGTAGATGCCAGACAGTTTAATGTTAGGGATAAGAAGCTGTTTTTCACAGGGGGAGTGCCTGTGCCCCCGGGGAAGCAGAGACCTCCTTTGGAAGATGCACATGGATATCTCTCCTGCTCTGGGGATCAGTGCAGGTGTGATACTCCACAGCTCCCAACGTGCAGCTTGGACTGGACGTTCCCCCTCTGGCCCCAGAGCAGCCAAACCTTGAGGTCTCATTTTCGTGAGGAGCCAACAGCTGCTGAGGAAGAGCCTGGGAAAGGCCCAGGAAGGAACCAGCCCCAAAACTTAACTACAGCCTGTGGGTGCTTTAGGCACACTGTCTTCTCGTGGTGGATACAAACTCAGCATGCCTACAGTCCTACATACAGTTAAACTGTGAGTTCTTATCACCGTTGGTGCCACATAGAACTGTTGTCCCAGGGCTTGGTGGTGACACAATCTGAAGAGCCAGATGGAAAACCAAGAGCTGATGTTTGCGTGGTCGCCTCCATGGTCCCCACGGCGTTTCAGCCGTTTTGAACACAGAAGAAAACTACTCTTCAGGAGCAGGGCCTTTTTCTGTTGTGCCGAGCAGGAGGCAGCTGGTGACCTACCTGGAGAATAAATGCAAACCACAGATGGGGCACAATCTGGATTTTCGTCCAATTTCCACCTGTCAGGAGTGCATCCGCCACCTCTGCAGTTAGCATATTTGTTTTGGGTAAACAGAGCCTTTGTTTATCAGTGTGACACAGTCACCAGATGGAGCTGCACCCTTCAGCATCACAGGAACTTGGTTTAAGTGTCTTTTTTAAAGGTACATCTTTCATTTGACGGTTCCGTTGCCAGTATTTATTGGTCACCTGGTGATAGCAACTTTCCTTTAGAAATGCAGACTGACTTTAAGAACTTCAAGTTCCCACTTGTCACCAATGGCTTGTCATCAAATCCCACTTGTCATCTGGAGGGAAATGCATAAATGATCAAATCCATGGCTCCAAGACTCCACGTCTGAACTTGGAGAAGACAGAGAAGAAAACAGGGTGGAACTTGCAGCCTCCTGCTCCACCTTCACGAGCTCTTCCTGCTCTCATGAGCAGAAGAGATGTCCCGTGACACAGTATTTATTTTAGGGAATGAGTATACAGGGTACATGGGCACTTAATGAAATGTGGGAGCGTTCCTACCCCAAGGAAGGGGTATGGAATTTCCATATGTATGGAAATAATGAATCCTGCCCAGGGGCAATGGCAATGCGTTCCCTGGAGCCTGGCTGCAGATCTCCCCCTCTCCGGCAGCCGAGACCCCAACACGAGCTGCCCTTTGGTCACGTTGTGAAGAAACATAGGGGGTGGTGGAAAAGGATTCCATCAAGAATCATTCCATCAATCAATTAAAAAAAACCCAAGCAGTTAATTGCTGTCCTGAATTTCTGAATCTTGGGACTCTGACCAGGAGCTGGCGAGGCGCTGTACTTGCTCCTCCCGGCCGGCAGGGGGCGCCGCGCTATTCCCGGGCGGGAGGGGGGAGGCAGGGACTCTCCTCGGCGCAGGAGAGTGGTTACTGCGCATGCGCCAGTTACCGCGGAGACACGCGCCCCCGGGCGGGGGAGGGCTGCGGCGCACGCGCGGCTTCCTCCTGCGCATGCGCGTAGCCCGCCGGCCGTTGGCTGAGGCGGCGAGGAGAGGCGGTCGGTGGTGGCGGCGTTCCTACGGGCAGCCATGAGTGGGTTCGGGGCTGCGGCGCCGCATTCGGGCTCCTCGACTACGGCAGGGGCCCGGAACGGCAGCAGCGACAGCCTGGAGAAGATCGATATGTCCCTCGGTGAGGAGAGCGCTCGGGGCCCGCTGCTGTGGGGGAGAAAGCGGGGAGGGGGCGGCGCGGGCTGAACCAAACGCTGGGGTCGGGGGGGGGGGGGGGGTCGTGTGTGGAGCGAACCACCGGGCACTGGCGCGGGCGGAACCAACGGGGGGCGTAGGGAGGCGGGGGCAGGGCCCTACCACAGCTAAAGCGCGGCGGGGGGCGCAGCGCGAGCTGGCTTCGGGGGACCTGTGGGCCCGTGGTGGCGGGGACCGGAGGCGAGGCCCGGCCGCATACCCGGGAGCAGAGGGGCTCGCAGGGGTCTAGGCCCCGGGGATCGCTGTCCGTAGCGAGGGAGAAGCCGGGTTCAGCGGGGTGGCTCCCCTTTGTTCCAGCTGAGCAACCGGAGCAGGCCGAAGAGCGGGGCGCTGCGTGCATTTGGCAGCAGTCGGTGCGATGCCCGGACCTGGGGGAGAGTCGCAGGGTTTGTAATTGCAGGGGCGGGGATGGTTAGTTGCCGGCCTTGCTGTTTTTTTCTTCCCAGGTTTGGAAGTTGGTAATGACAAGTCTCCTTTGTAACTCCTCTGCAGTACTTTACCAATCAGCTGAAGCGTGATGCCTTCTCTAACACGTAGTTTCCTGTGACAATCTATCTCTTTCTCCCCTGACCTCCCATTGGTTGAGTGTGTCAGGAAGTTGCACAGCCTCATTGCAGATCTGCAGAACTGTGTTTCAAGTGTATGAAAACCCGACGTCCACATTATGTGTATATTTTGAAGAGGTATCTCGGATGTTCTGGTCATGTGTGCTGAGACCTTTTAACAATTGGGATCACATCTGGTGCATTCCTGGAGTGCATCTCCCAGTTCCATTTTATAAAAAAAAAAATATTAAATTGGTTTTGTACATTCCAAGACTGCTCCATAACACTACCAGAGCATGGTAGATAGGCACTATCAGGAGACTTGCTTCAAAAAATGAAATTACAATGTGAACTAGAGTGTTAATAGTAGTCTTGGCCTTTGTGGACAACCTTAAAATAAGAGGACTTGTGCAATTCTTCCTTCTGTAACTGATCCAGTGGAGTTCTTTGTTTTAGCAGTGCAGATGAGTTGTGAGATGATGTTTAGAATTTGTCTCAATATGAAGTAGCATTACAGCATTCATATAAATCTATAAATCTATTTTTCCTTGCAGTGTAGCACACTGAATCTTTGTTTCCAAGGTTACAAAGATTATTTAATAGAGTTGTTGTTTCTGAGTGGCTCGTTCTGTTTTCATATATTGTAATGTTTCTTACATGACTAAACTAACCTTTCAGTTAGCCACTACTACGTCTTGCACATTGACTGACAGCAAGTTGCAAAGGACTGTTGTGATGTCCTGGTGACCTTTTGTTTAAGAAGCTGTTGTGAGTCCCTTAGCCTGTTTAGTTGCAAGGTTAACTTGCACAACAATAGTGTCATCCACACCTGTTGTCCCCTAAGTCAAATTTTTATGGTCTGGTGTCAACAAAGATAAGATGCAATCCCACATCTGTTGTAATATCAACAAGATCGACAAAACATTAAGCTAGGAAATCTTAAGATCTGAATCTTGAGGATTTTCTGATGTAGTAATAGAGATTAAACATATTTTTGTTGCCAGTGTGTTATGTGCAGCTCATCTGAAGCTAAGCTTCCAGGCTGATAATGTTCCCAGATTATCCTGCTGTTTTAGCTGTTTGATCCCTCATCTCAGGCAAGATAGAACACTTCAGTGTCTCACCTAACATGCCTAACGTCCCAGATACCCTTAATTTCCCCAGGTAGGAAAACAGCTGCACTGAACATTTTTTAAAAACTTGTAACCCAATGTGCAGCAACAGTGAACTTGCAAAAATGGGGTTTAAGATGGAGTAGAGGAACAGTGAAGCGAGGATTCGTGATCTCTGAATGTGATGATTTTATACCACAGATACATGGGAATGGAAGCAGCCATTGCACGGAATTACAAACTCTGCTGTAACAGTTTTGGAAGTTTTAGTTTTTGTTGAACATCACTTTATTAGTTGGCTAAATTCAAATAATCCTGGTTGAATACTGCTGTTGTCAGTGATCATTTCTGCTATTTTGCACCTCTATATAATTTTGAAGTGACTTTCATTTCTTTTTTGTATGAAAAGGATAGTTTGGGAATCCTTACTCCAGGTATGATCCCTTTGGTACAGAAGATTCTATAGGAATCACATCCTGAGTGACCTGTATCAGTATTGCTTATCCTGAGAGATTTTTTTTTTTCTGAATATTCAGTCATTTTTGCAGCAAAGTAAGCTGATTTTATTTTGGCTTTACTTCAGCAGGATACAAAGCATTGGATAACAACATTGTGATTTTAATTTTTTTTTTTTGTTACTTATTTTTCCTCTTCTACCCTATCCTAGTCCATTTGAACTCTTAAGCACAGGAACCGGGAGCCATCTCTCAAAAGGATGTCCATGTGTTTGTGGTAGTTCCCTGTTGAAACACAGTGTTTTTATCAGTTCTGCTCTCCTGATCTAGGTGTAATAAACATAATTTGACATTTTTCTTTATGGTGTTTTTGTGAACAAGCTAGCAGTCAAATAAAAGCGTGCTGCATCTGGCGCTTTACGCTTATCTCCTGAGCCAGCTAACTGATTGGTGAAGGAAATCGAAGTGGAGTGGCATGATTTACACTTGAGATACCTATGTTTGCTTTTCCTGAGTTTATTATCTTACACGTATTCTTAAACCAATCAATAAGTTGTTCAACATCGTTTCCCTGGACAATAAGGTGATTGCTTTGGATTGCAGATGTCTGGGGAGAGAAGTTTTGCTTGCTTTTTTTCCATATTGTTTCAACCTCCATGAACATATGAAGATAACTCACAGGCTGATTTCTTTCTGTATGATCTTTTTCTTAAGTAACTTGGGATGAAAGAACTTAGATTTGAATTGACATTTTGTCTGGAATCCGCAAAGTCTGTTGGTGGTGGGATTACCTTCTCTTTACTGGTATACAAAAAAATAAAGTAGTTGTTCAATTTAAAATGTCATGCTGGGTAGAATCTTTCAAGTCTGTTGGGTGTTTTGGGTGTATACAACTGCTTCTCTTTTGTTAGGACATTATATTATAAAAGAAGTAGTGTAAGACTAACAGGAACTGAATATTTTATAGAGAGATTTCTGGAACCTTAGCTTGTGCATGCTGTTTTTGCAAGATTAACTGCTCTGTTTCCCACGATACCAACTTGCTAGGGTTCTTTCTTCAGAACTAGAATATGTCTGCAATGTGTCAAATCTTTCTCTTTTTATTTTCTGTTTACAGATGATATAATTAAACTGAACAAGAAAGAAGAGAGAAAACAGTATTCCCCGAAAACGAAAAGAGGGCTTCAGCAGAATCGAACTCGACAGTTTAAGACACCAGGCTCCAAGTGGGGAATCCAACAGCAGAAGGGTGTGTATGTCAAACATAACGTGGATTGTGCAATATATATATTTTTTTTTGATGCTGAAATGTAACCTAATGAAAATGTATGGATTGGCATGGTCAATTCAGGTGTCTTTCAAGTAGCATCATACACAGTTTTGTTTATAATTCATTTCTTTGTGATTCATTTATGTTTGGTTTTGTTTCTGGTTCTGTGTGATAAAGTTGTTGACATATTGGGCCAACAAGATTAGGTGTTTGAGGGAGTCTCTTTGGCTCAAGGAAGGATTGGCTTGTTTTCTGATTTTTAAAATTTATTTTGGAAATTGTGTTGATACTTTGTTCCTTCTTGGAAATGGATAGAAAGAGTGCTTATGCCAAAGCCTGTATAAGTAGAAAATGTGAAGGCCTTGCTAGAGCTCAGTTTTGTGCAAAAGAGCCACGATATCTATATTTGTTAGGTAGAATTCTCCTAGTAGGCCTCCCCAAAATAGCTGTTAATGCAAACTGTAATGCTGCCTCTGGGATTTATAATTGGATAGTGCAGAGTGTCTGAGTTGACTTTTCTTGTTAAGACCTTGGGATGCACAGGAAGCACCGTGTCAGCCTTCTTAGGCCATTGTTTTTACAGCAGAATACAAAAGTGAGAAAGAAAATCATACAGGTGGGGAGTGAAGAGAAGTGCACGATAACAGTGTTACTGTAGAATCCCTGAGTAACTGTCAGGGTTGAGGTATTTTTTGATGAACAGAAGACATACTCTAAAATGATTCTCAGGTTTTAGTCCAGTATATGGCCAGCACCTGCTTGAAGTACAGACAAGTTTTGCTAATGGTTAATTTTGGAAAGTACCTTTTTATCACTGGATTATCAAAATATGGAAAAATACTGTCTAATCGGAAAGCTTGCCACCTCAGTCTAAGCTAATGCAGTGTTAATACATGCAATTTCTTGTTGCATTAATGTTGCATTCTTGTAGCATTAATTTAAAACAAATACACAACTGTTAATTGTATTCACAGTGATCCCCATTTTATCTTTTTCGTTGGTTAACACTTGTTGTAGCATCGAGCTACAACATCGAGCGTGCAGCTCGTAGTTAACACAAATGTCTTTGGGGATCAGGGGGATGTTGCTTTTTATACAGGCCAGCATAGCTGTGTTACTTAACTTGTGCACCCTTAGTAAATTCATGACAGTGCAGGAAAATATTTTACATCAGTTAACCTCAAGTGCAAGAATGTTTGTGTAGGTGAAAGACTAAGTGAATTTAAATTGTAGATTATAAAACATGTAGGGCTTTTCTTATGACCACAGTTGTCAAATGCAATTGTTTATCATCCAAAGGGAGCAAAAGAAGCAAGTATTAGAGTTTTAGAGTTGGGTTTTTTTCTGTCTTGGGATGTTCTGTCCTTGCCTGCCCTTGTTCTAGGAAAAAGCAAACATTTTTTTCCAAAATTGCCAGAGTCATGACATTGAAATGTTGTAAATAGCTTTAACTGATTCTTCCTATACAACTCCACACATTTTCTCCCATTGAAAGCAATCCTCTTCTATGTAGTTTTTGAGCAGAAGTCATCATTAAGTACTTCTTCTGCACATTCTCGTTATTAGTACCTTATGATCAAAAGATCTGTTGCTCCTCCGTTGCCCTTGGAAGTTATTCTGATAAGTAGCAAATCCTCTGTTGTTTGTGGAGAGCTACAGAAACCACAAATGATCAACAGTATTCAAGTCATAGTGGTTTTAGAAGGGGCTGCCAAACTCTCTGGCAAGAAGCAAGGAGCTTGAGCTGGGTCTCTTTTCAGCTTTTGAGGGGAGAAACAGAGAGAAGAACATTGTTTAAATAAAGGTTGTCCCTGGTGATACACAGAATGCAACTGCACAAAACTCTGTGCAGCAAACTTTGAGGTTGTCATTTATTTGAGCAGAGGTTGGTCTGCAGGGCTCGTGGGGTCTCTTTCAGCATTAATAACCCTCTTTCTCAGCTTTTCTCTTCAAAAAGAAGAGATTTGCTAACTATACACAAAATGTGGGTACGTAGCAGTTTCTCCATGGCAAATTTATCTAAGCTGAGTTCTGATGGATGTCTCATCTTATGTGATGGTTCCTGTCTCAGGAAGAAGCACAGATTTATTATCAATACTGTGAAGTCAGATAGGTCAAAGCTAAATGTTTCTGTTGCTGTAAAGCTGAGTCCTTAGTCTTAAGACTTATCTTGCAGTCTGAGGTTCTAAAGAGGATGATACTTAGGGATAAATTGAAGCATGGTCTATATTCATAATGTGAAGTTAAATGGCTCCAGACAGGGTTAACCAAACCCTTGTAACTGGAGATTTCAGATGTTTATACTACAGACCTCAGACTTAAAAACCTTTTATATTCAAGGACTCTGTTCAATTCTCAGTTTCATCCAGACTGCCATGCAGATTTCTAATTGAAAACACTTTAAATATGATGTAATTCATATGCTGTTTAATATGGGTTTGTGGGCCAATTGCGATATTCTTTTTTCTTAGGTCATGTCTTGGGAACCACTGATCTAAATAAATAGGCTTTGAAGTTGCTTCTTTTCTTTGAATTAAACCGGTAATTTAAAGTTTGCTGAATGGGTGGGGAGTTGGGGCTTTTTTTTGTTGATGCTGGTTTGGTTTTATGTTATTCAGCACTTAATGAAGTTCCATTTCAGAGTATTTTAGTAGTTTTCTATGCCAGAGTGACTCTCTGAGTTGTCCCCATAGACATGTCAAATAACAAATTTTCAACAGAAATTAATGCAATGAGCTAGAGCAAAACTGATCTATATGGGGAGCTGATTATTCTTGTGCTAGGACTTGGGCCAGACTGGCTAAAATAACTGAATGGCCAAATTGTCTTCAAGTGCCTCTGCTTTTAGGCTTGAAGTGTGCAGACAAATAACTTGTGTCGCCTGCGTAGCATCTTAAATCAATAAGCTTTTTCTTTCCATAAGAATTGTTGAAGTCTTCATGCTCGTTACAGGTTATGGTAAAAATCGTTTGGGACGCAGAAAGAAGATAACAGGGAAGAAGCGTTCTTATGGAGTTATAACTGGCTTGGCAGCCAAGAAAGCAATGGGCTCACGCAAAGGAATTAGTCCTCTGAACAGACAGCCACTTAGTGAGAAGGTAATTAATGCAGTTCTAGTGGTTCACATAAGAACAGACTAAAAAAATTAAACAGAATGGCTTCAGAAGAACTGAAATACAAAGCGGAGACATCTGGTACAACCTTTTGTTAAATTGAGGCTGTGTTACCCGAGTTCTTGTTTGTTTTTGAAGGGGGTGGTTAATAACTAGGTTTGAAAGTTGTTCGGGTTTTTTTAAAATAACTTTAATGAGTTGCACGTCATGAAAACTGAAGTAAGTTCTATGCAGTATGGAGGTACTTCTGTATTTTTGCAAGAAAAACTTGCTTATTGAGATTTCTTGTCTTTGCATTGCTTTGATACAGACCAGTGATTCTGCCAACATGCCGGTGTTAAGCATGTGCCTGTTACAAAAATTGCAGTTTTTGCAAAATTCTTAACTCCTTCAGTAGACTCCGTCTTCTGCACTTCTCCAGTGCATTGTTCCCTGCTCCATCTCATTCAGGGATTGCTTTTGGATTTGTGAAAAAGAGTAACTTTAAAGATGTGTGGAGCGTGTGTTCTGTCAGTTTAGAGAGATAAAGTAGTCAAAAAGTAACTGTTAAGCTTTGCTTTTTTCTTTTTTCTTTTTTTTTTGCCTGTTAATGACGGGAACATAGAATTCATGAAAGTGTAGATGATATTTTCCAATGAGACTGAGAAAGGTAGGCAAAGCCAAATGTATTCTCTCTGCAGTTAGTAAATGGAAATTTGGAAATTGAAGGAAAAGTGTTAGTATGTATGCAGTATTCGTATATGCTCTATGTATTTATTGGGTGTTTTTTTTTTAAAGAATGCACAGCGCAATTATCCAGTTTTGAAAAAGAAAACAAACCTGCAGAGACAATCTGAAATGCAGAGAAAACAACCTCCAGCCCTGAGGAGGCCTGCCCCGCTAAACAGAAGGTAAAATAACAACTCTGCTTTCTGAACTCTTCTTGATAGCTTTCTGGAGTGAGTCTTGTTTGACAGGACTGAGTCCAAGAAAAGACAGTAGGTACTGGCCATAGTAATATGGTCAAGATTATCATGTATGAAATTCTACAAATCTGGAAGATGAGCATGGGACAGAGGTGGTCTCAACACAAAGCCAGATGTTTGCTGCTGTGTAAAGCTCTCGGGAAATACCTCTATTTGTGAGCAGCTGGTATTCTGCCTTCATTTAAATCAGAGACAGTCTACATGGAAATGGCTAACATGGATTTGAGTATCTTTGAAGTGACAGCCATGGTTTAGTGAATTTTATAAATAAAATGCCTTTGTGGCAGCTGATGCCATCTTCAGTTTCATGGAAGCTATTACATGTTTTATTTGTGCTGAAATTAACGTGTCTGTTACGAGCTACATCTTAACTGGTCTCCATGATTAAAATTTCCACTATGTGACTCTGGAAACTATAAACTTTCTTTATACATATCAAGAATGCTCCGGTTTTTTTTGTCTAATGAGCAATATTTAAATGTGCTGGAGCAAAGGAAAAAACAGAATTAATAATTGTACTCTCCTGTGACGTAGGAGTGCTGGGCTTCTATGTAACAGAAGTGATGTCTATTTATGGGTAATGTGTTTTCTTCCTAATAGATGAGAATCTTACTGCAACTGAAATGTTCAGCCTCAAAGAGGCAACATTACAGGTGACCTTAGGGATCTGTTGGGCATTTTCCTGATTTTTATAATGGTCTCTATAAGATGTTATCTCCAGAGCATTTGATAACTATATTTTAATAAATACTACAGGAATAACGTGCCGTCCGCTTTTGCCAGAATTGGAAACAAACTAAATCAGCAGAAAGACACTCGCCAAGCAACTTTCCTGTTTAGAAGGGGCCTAAAGGTAATAAAAATGAGTGAAAACAACAAAATTGTTCCATAAGTTCTAAATTAACCTATAACACTGATATTAATGAATCAAATTAGTATATCAAATCTCAGTAGAAACTTTAGGTGGACTGGGAAATAAGTATGGGTTCTTCTCAGGAAATGTACTTGTTCTCTTCAGGTACTGTAACCCTTTGAGTCTTGCTTCCTGTTACAGCATAACTGAACTGTTCTGAAGGGCATGGAACTTATCAGAGAGTTTGAAGGCAGTTGCAAGCTTTTCATTTTTCCATGTAAAAGTAAATGTTAAAAAGCATTGTGCAGCTTTCAAAAATTTCCTTTGGGTGAAGGAGCAGAAACAGGTTTTAGAAACTTATTGTGGTTTTGGTTTGTTGTTTTGTTTGGGGTTTTTTTTCCAGTTATTTTGGGGTTGTTTAGTTTAGTGAACTTATTATTTTAATTAGTTAGACATTTTTTAGTTACTCTGAGTAAGATCAAGAGACTGTGCAGTGAATGATGGTGGTGTTCTTGGTTTTCATTTGTGCCCTCATCTGCCATCATGGCCACTGTAGGTAGTTGCTGTCTTCCATACACATGGATTGCAGAATTGCAAATAGGATCAGGAGGAAGAAAAACAAAACCGAAGTTCTTTAAAGAGGAGTGGGACTTAGTGATGTATTGGATATTGTGTGTGCTAACATTGATTGGATTAGGAACTGGCCATGTTTCTCTTGCTGGCCTGGTAACATTTTGTGTATCTTGGTAAAGTGTATGTTTGCTGACATAGTCCTCAAAAATGTTCCCATCTCTTTATCTGTTAAGTTACTGTCACTGATAACTTTGTTTAAATCATTTTGTGTTCTTAAAGTAATTTATTTCCAGTGTCTTACAAATATAATAGGTTATCTTTGAAGTACCTCTGAAAGTAAAACCCTGTTTGTGCAGAGTGGACAAACAACTTTAAAATTCTGGTTTTGAACTGTTGTATTTCCAGCTGCTGTGATGGGAATTGAAACAGTATTTAAATCCAGTGTCTGTATTGATGTGTTTTCAGGTGCAGGCCCAAGTGCAGTCAACAGATGATCTTGATAATCAGTCAGTAAAGAGAACTCGCCAGTAAGTATTTCATTTGTAAAAATTCAGTCTTGTTACTTGTATGTTTCTTGTTTTAGTCCTGGCTTCCTGGCTGTGATAACTGAATGGTATTTTTTTTTCCCCTGTAGGCATATCAACTGAGTGACAGTGATCCTCCTCCTATCCTCAGTTATTTCCTAAATTAACTTCTGATTTAGCCAGGAGTTTGTTTGCATAAGATGCTTGCAGGAATGAGGGGGAAGGTCATAGCTTCAGACGATCAGACTTATGTCTGACACTCATGAATACTGCATAGACTGGAAGAAAAATTCAAATGTCAGTGTTCTCCTGAGCTCTTGATGTAATTTCCATGTTATTTAATATACATATGAATCTATGAAACAATTTGGAAATAAGCAAGGCAGGACACAATATGGACACGCAGTTCTTCCCCCCCGTGTATTCTTCCCATATCCGTCTCTGCCTGCTGGGCTCTTTACAACTTTGTTGTTAGCACAACAGGCTGCATATGCTGCAGACCTGCATTCTGTCACCTTTTGGATTTGCTTTGAGGACTATTTTGGCCCCATTTATGGCAAGGAAACTGAGTATTTTAAAGAAGTGCTGTAGTTCTGGTATGCCTTGCCAGCATGTGATCTAGCACTCACCTGAATAGGCTTAGATAATGTAAAAGATGCAAGAATTAGTAACCAAGCTTCTTGCAGATTGATTGACTGCATGTGGTCTTCATGCTGGCCTGCATTCTGAAAGTTTGTACATTCTTTACTAGCCAGTGTTTTGAAAATGGTTTTAAAGATACCCTGACTGAAATTCCTGCAACATTTTTCTAAGTGATTTCTGTGTTTTCAAACTAGATGGCGAACTTCCACCACAAGTGGAGGGATTCTGACTGTGTCCATTGACAACCCAGGAGCAATCATGACCCCAATGTGAGTTTTCAAAAAAGTTCTGAAACGTTCTTAACATAACTGAAGTTGCTGTTCTGAGCCATTTAGCAAGTTCCTTGCAGATAGTATTTCAGGTGAGCTTAAGGTCAAGCTTCTTGTGAAGACTTTTAAATCTGTCCCCTTTCTGAGTATTTCTGAGCTGTGTTTGGATAATATCACAGCTGGGTTTCATAAGGCACCTCTCAGTTAGGAGCTTGATGTGGTGTGTGGAGTTGAAGAGTGGTGGGCTGGCAGATTTTCGCCTTGTCCATCTCTTCCAAATCAAACCGTGTTGCAGCTCTTTTCCTCCCATATCTGAAAGAGAATGAGCATCCAGTTGATGTGGGTTGGTAATGGTTCCTCCCTGAATCGTAAAGCTACTGCTAGAGTTGTGCTTAAAGAAAGCATTGCTATTACTGGCTTTGGGAAGTTGATGGTACTGTTGTTTCATGAGGTGTTTTATTTTAAAAATCTCTTTAATAGCTTTTTTCATTAGTAGCATTTTTTCTATAAGGAAGACTGTACCTTGTTTTTGTAATTATGGGAATAATTAATATCAAATGACACATTTTGTCAGTAGGATTGAGGAAGAAAAGATAAGATTGCTTTGTTTTGGGACACTTGTTGTCTGGTAACAAGAGCCAGTGCTACACTTTTATAGTTCTGCCTGCCTTTTACCTTCTTGAATTTGGGCCCTCCAGCTATTTAGCGAGCCCGATCGAATGGCTCGATGAAAAATTCATACCACTATCAGCACTAAGGCTTTATTGCATAAAATATATATTCACTCTGTCCTTTGTAACATTCTTTGTTCACAGTTCCCAGAAATTGCGATTAACTCGTACTCCTGTGCCACCATTTCTAATGAAGAGGGACCAATCTGAAGAGAAGAAGGTGCCCAAAGGGGTTCCATTGCAGTTTGATATTAATAGTGTTGGAAAACAGGTAAATGCAGTTTCTTTCCTCAACTGCAGAAGTAGTTTCAAGTCAGATAAAAACCTGTGAACCCTGGACTTTGCTTCTTGACTCACTAGTGACAGAAAGAGGGAACTAGTGACTACTTCTTGTTTCCACTTCCAGTTCTTCCACTAGCTTGCTGTGTAACTAAACTCACTGTTCTTGTTCTTCTAGTTTGTGTCTTGCATATGCTTTAAATGGGATTTAAATTGTTTAGTATTTCTAAAAGCCTTCTGGTGTTCCTGCTGCACTTGAATCAGCAAGTGTGCGTAATTCAGGGATGAGCTGCTTTCAGTTGTGTAACCTGTATGGAACCCTGGCAGCTGAATTTATAAGACAACTTTTGCTATGCATCTAGGAAAAAAAAATAAATGTGATGATGTAAAGGTTGAAAGTGAGCAGTGTTTCAAATGTTTAATGAGGACAGGTGATTTGGTACAGGAATCTTAGTGCTGTTATAGAAGGAATTCTTACAGTGTGACAGTCAGATGCTGTTCTTGTCATCAGCTCCTTCCTGCCAGCTGTAGAGAACTCCGTGGGGCAGTACATCGGTCTGGATTTGTTCCTTCCATGAATAAGTAGTATGTCAAAAATAGTCTGTGACTATACTGTAAAATTAATTGGAACTTTTAGACTAGACTCCAGTCGACTCCTCAACTGGATGGACTGGAAAGCAACCTACATCAACACTGTTAAAATGCTGCATTTGTTGGAGTTGCATAGAATCTGTGTGGGGAAACGAGTGTAATGAGTTCCCTTTATCAGTCTGTCTGTCCTCAGTTTAACTTACGATATTTAGAGTTGACTTTCAGTCTTGACACTGTACCATGTGTTCTTGATGATTTCCAAGAAATGCTAGCTCTTGATATATAGTTCAATCTGATTTTTAAATGGTGTGGGAAATTGGGAAATGATGAAATCGAATTAAACCTCTTTTTTTTTGTATCTAAATGATGCAATTGAGAAGTCAAGTGATGATACAGAATGAGGAAAAAATTATTCTTGTCTCTATTACTTTGATTAAATTAACCTAAGCATCTTTTAAGCTTATGGTTAAATGACTTTATTTTTCAGACAGGGATGACTCTGAACGAACGCTTTGGCATCCTGAAGGAACAGAGAACTGCGCTGTCTCAGAACAAAGGGAGCCGTTTTGTAACGGTGGGCTAACCTGGCAGGTGGACTTGGGCACTGATCCCACCTACCTAAGAAGCTGAGATAAGTGGGCAGAAGAAGACAGCATATGACACTGAAATTTTCCAGACTTCTTGTTAAGATGGTGGCAGAGCCATTGATCTTTATTACTTTAAGTGGTAAAAGACGCAATACCCTGAGGGGGGGGGGAGTGGGGAAACTGGTCTGCTCGAGTGGCACCGTCACCTGGTTGGAAAAGATTCTGTTGCCCAGCTGATGAAAAACACTGATTTTTGATTCATCTTGCAACCAAAACACAAACATTAATTTTAAAAGAGTTTTGGGTTTTCTGTTGGGTTTTTTGTTTGTTTAGGAGTGTTCAGTATCTGTTCTTTGACCCCTCTGTTCTGGTAAAGACTAAGAGTTTCATTACAAACCCCATTTTAAGGTTTTTTAGGGACTGCCTATGAACTTTCCCTTGGACTCCAGTTTGGCAGAGAGCCTCAGTCCATGAATATTTTGGTAGTGATGTAGCAGCATTTTTCATGGGAGCATTGGTTGTACTTCTTTGTGCTTTTGAAGTTCAATTTTTTCCCTTTCTTGAAAACTTAATGTTTTGCATCTTCACTTTCACAAATAAAGCTGTTAGCTGAGACCCAAAATACGTAATTTGGATGGAGACTATTCTACTCTTATCCTTAAAAGTGGTCCAAATCATATTGGAGGAATACTGCCTAGGCAATATGAGGGTAATTTATATTGCAAATAGCTCAAGTTCATCGTCCTCTTCTGTAAATGGAGTATGTATGTCTCCTGGTTTTTTTCTTAAACTTTTGCTTTGGTTTTTTTTGTAATTTTTTTCAGAAACTTAATGCAATAACTTCACGTTTTTGAATAATTTTGGAAGAATAAATACAACAGTTCACAAGGAAGTCAGTGGTAGGGTAGAGTTCCTTACCCTCACAGACACAGGATTCGCATCCTGCATGCCTTGCCCTTAGAAGGTTTTCTCTGGCTTTTAGAGATAGCCAGAGGCAAGCGATCTAATGGCACTTCCTTGTACATACCAAAGAGAGGTGAGATGTGAAGCTGATCAGAAATGATTGGATATCTTCAAATTGGCTGAAACTGGGAAACATGGCTGGAGGAAAGCCCTCAGTTTTCCAGCAGGTGCAAGGCATTAAGCAGGAGGAAGCGTGCAGTCACCTGCTTTAAGCTTAGCCTTGCACATCAGAATCTGCAGGATGGTGACAAACAAGGCATCCTCAGTCTGAATTTATATGATCCCTAAAACTGAGGCATCTCTTCAGAATTGCTTCCAGACCAGGAACTGATGAACTTGATGCTGTTCTATAGCAATGAGATTTAGGTACAGTCAGGTAAAAGAGCAATTGGCTTGCTGCATCCAGAAATGTTTATGGTGTTTGAAGTGGGTTTAATTCCTTTTACTGTTCTTGGAAGAATTTACATTTGACTTCTTCCAGAATTGGTTTCCTTCTGTTTATATCTCAAATTCCAAGTTAACTAGCATTTACTGGGAACTTCAAGGCTGAAGAGCATTTGACAGTAGTAGGGCTTTTGTTTGTATAGCAGTTTTAAAGTCAGAGTGCATCCTGATGCTATATAGTACTTAAACCCTTATTTTTAATGTTGACAAATATACCTTAGCAGAAGCAAACTAAATGTAATGGTGTTAAGGTTTTTTTTCTGAATTACTAGTAGGAATATATATTTTTTTATTTTTTTTTAAAAACGTCCCACGTTAGAATTTGAGTAGATAAAGTGTTGTCAGTCATCCTGTTTCAGTGTATACATTTTCCATGTGCCAGGATGCAACAAAAAAAAATTCTTTTGCATCAACATAGATGCAAAACATTGATGCAATGCATCAAAAAATGCTAGTTTGTATTTAATGAGAAGATGCTTTACACTGTACCTTTTGGTATTTTTTGGAGAAGTTATTACATTTGATCTATTCTGAAGCTGTTAATTTTTTTTTAAATAAAAAGTTACAGGTTTCATACTGTCTTGTTCCTGTTATAACCACCCTGGCAATTTGATGGTTATGTGAGCTTTGTGATATCCTTTAAGGGGTACTTTAAATTCGTATTAAATGTTCTGGAGAACATGCCAAAAAGTCGCCTAATTTAAAGAGGGATTGCATTCGTTGCCCAGCTTAAAATCCTGAAAATTAAGCACTTTGTGGAGTGGCACTGCAGAAGCTCACTTGGATTTAAATGTGTTGGCTTTTAATGTATTTTTCAGTAGCCGGTGTAGCCGAGTGTCTGAGTGTGATGGTACCAGATCCCTTCACCCGCCTGGGTGTGTAGGGGTGTCACTGAGACACATCATGCCATTGGGACATTGCTGTCATTCAAACCAGTGGTGCATAAAACACCCTGAAAAATGACCATCGTTGTGTTTTTCCAGTGCTGTGCTATTAAGGAAAAAACATAACTGCCCATCCATTTCTTTAATAACCTTATGAGGAGAGACTGAGAGACTTGGGTCTCTTTAGTTTGAGGCTAAAGGCTGAGATCTGATCAATGCTTACAAATACTCAAAGGGTGGGTGTCAGGAGGATGGGGCTGGTCTTTTCTCAGTGGTGCTCAGTGACAGGACAAGAGGAAACGGGCACAAACTTGAGTATATGAAGTTCCACCTAAACATGAGGAGGAACTTCTTTCCTGTGAGGTTGGCAGAGCCCTGGAAGAGGCTGCCCAGAGAGGTGGTGGAGTCTCCTTCTCTGGAGGCATTCAAACCCCCCCTGGACACATTCCCGTACAACCTGCTTTAAGTAGACCCACTCTGGCGGGGGGTTGGACTAGCTGATCTCCAGAGCTTCCTTCCAACCCCATGGGATTCTATGATTCTGGAGCACAAAGCTGCAGAGGGAGAACCCCAAGAACCATATGGTGGCCCAGACCTGGGTGGTGGCTTTGGAAGCCCCGGTGGCATCTTCCCATTCCATACCAGCAGCGGGCACAGAGCCGTGGCAGAGCCCCCTGGAGAAGGGACATGTCCTTCCCTCCTGCCCATCCCAGCCAACACTCCCGCACCCACCCCCAGCAGGAAGCAAAAGGGCCAAAGACACGCAAAAACCGGCAGAGCCCCGCGTGGTGATGCTGCTGTAAAAGCCCAGCTCGCCGCCCACCTCCTCCCCACGGGGGACCCGACCCCCACGCTCCACAAGCACCGCTCCCCACCCGTCACGGGGGGTGGGAGGGGGTTTGCTTCCTCCCAGATGACCCCCGATCTCCTCCCTCCCCGCATCTGTGCCCTGGTGCTGTGTGCGCACGACCTCCCACGCACGCCCACGCGGGACAGGGTCTCGCCAGGGGCATCCCGGGCGCGCACACACACACACACACACACAGACCCAAGGGCATCCCCCAGGCACCAAGCGCACACCAGCACTGCTGCCACCCGTGTTCTCGCCCGCGCAACCGGTCCCCGAGATAATTCGCACACTCACACCCACGCGTGCACCCCCCCCCCGTGCGCACACGCGACGCTGCCTCCACGCGGGTCTCGCCCCCCCCCCCCGGTGCC
>BJBW01009754.1:0-14722 GCA_004320125.1 Scolopax mira
CAAGAGGTGATCATCCCCCTGTACTGAGTACTGGTGAGATCCCACCTTGATTACTGTGGCCAGTTTTGGGCCTCCTACCATAAGAAAGACATTGAGGTGCTGGAGCAGGTCCAGAGAAGAGCAACAAAGCTGGTGAGGAGTCTGGAGCACAAGCCTTACAGGGAGAGGCTGAGGAAACCAGGATTGTTCAACCTAGAGAAAAGGAGACTGAGTGGAGACCTTATGCTCTCTACAACTATATGAAAGGAGACTGTAAAGAGGGAGGGGTCTGTCTCTTCTCCCATGTCAGAGGCAACAGAACTAGAGAAAATAGCCTCAAGTTACGCCAGGGGAGATTCAGCCTGGATATGAGGAAAAAAAATTTCACTAAAAGGGTTATCAGACATTGGAATGGGCTGTCCAGGGTGGTGGTTGCAGCACCATACCTGGAGATGTTCAAAGGACAGGTTGACGTGGTGCTGGGAGACATAGTTTAGTGATGGTGTTGCATTTTGTTTATTGTGTGGGTGTTTATTTTTATCGGAGTTAGGCTGATGGTTGGACAAGATGATCTTGAAGGTCCCTTCCAACCTAGAAGATTCTATGATTCTATGATTCTCTAATTAAAATCTACCCTCTTTCATTTTAAAAACATTACCCACATCTTGTTGCTACAATAGAAATTTTCCTCATCCAGTAATATGTCCAAGTGGGAACTCCAAGATGGCAAACAAAACCAAAAGTGAGCAACAAATTGTACATTTCCACAAATCAGAATTTAATCAATTAAATTGTTCAAATTCTTTATTATACAGACTCATAGAATGACATGGGGCTGGAAGGGACCTCTGGAGACCATCTAGTCCATCTTCCCTGACAAAGCATGTTCACCCAGACCAGGTCCCACAGGAACGTGCCCAGGTGGGTTTTGAATGTCTCCAGAGATGGAGACTCCATCACCTCTCTGGGCAGCCTCTTCCAGGGCTCTGCCAACCTCAAAGTGAAGAAGGTCCTCCTCATGTCTAGGTGGAACTTTCTGTGTTCAAATTTGGGCCTGTTACTCCTTTTCCTGTCACTGAGCACCACTGAAAAGAAGGGCTGTCCCCATGCCTGTGGCACCCACCCTGTAAGTATTTCTAGGCATCAATCAGATCCTCACTCAGTCTTGTCCTCTCCAGACTAAAAAGGCCCAAGTCCCTTAGCCTTTCCTCATAGGAGGGATGTTCTAGTCTCCTAATGATCTTTGTGGCCCTTTGCTGTACTGTCTCCAGGAGTTCCCTGTCCTTCTTGCAATGGGAAGCCCAGAACTGGACACAGTACTCCAGATGGGGCCTCACCAGGGCAGAGTACAAGGGGACCATGACCTCCCTCCACTTGCTGGCCACACTCTTCTTGATGCCACCCAGCATGCTATTGGCTTTCTTGGCCACAAGGGCCCATTGCTGGCTTATGGTAATCCTGTTGTCCACCAGAACACCCAGGTCTTTCTCCTCAGAGCTTCTTCTCTCCAGCAGGTGAGTCCCCAACCTGTCCTGGTGCAGGGGGTTATTCCTCTGTGGCTGCAGCACCCTACGCTTGCCCATGTTGAATTCCATCATGTTCCGCTCTGCCCATCTCTCCAGGCTGTCCAGGTCTCACTGTATGACAGTACAGTCTTCTGGTGTCTCAGCCACCCATCCCAGTTTTGTGTCATCAGCAAACTTGCTGCAGGTACATTCTGTCCCTTCATCCAGGTCATTGATGAATATACTGAAGAGGACAATCCATCTCACTGTCCGTTCATCTAAGCTTACTTCCTAAGCTTACCTATGTGGATGCTGTGGGAGATGGTGTCAAAAAGCCTTGCTGAGTTCAAGGTAGACAACATCCACTGCCCTCCACTCACCTCTCCATCCTGCCATGGCCTCGTAGAAGGGTGTCAGGTTAGTCAGACATGATTTCCTCTTGGTGAATCCGTGGTAAGTACTTCCGATAGCTTTCTTATTCTCGATAGGCTTTGAGATGATGTCCAGAATGATCCATTCCATTGCCTTTCCAGGGATGGAGGCAAGGCTGACTGGCTTGTAGTTTCCCAGTTCCTCCTTCTTGCCCTTTTTGAGGATGGGGGGACATTGGTTTTCCTCCAGGCCTTGGGCACCTCACCTGTTCTCCAGGACCTCTCAAAGACGATGGAGAGTGACCCAGTAATGACTTCTGCCAGCTCCCTCAACACTCATGGGTGCATCCCATCAGGACCCATGGACTTGCAATTTACTTAAATGTTTGCTACCTTGATCTTCCTCCACCAAGGGGAAGTCTTCCTTCATCCAGACTTTCTCTTTTACTTCCAAATTTCAGGACCCCTGAGGGCTGGCCTGAGCAGTAAAGGCTAAAGCAAAAAAGGCATTCAACAACTCTGCCTTCTCTGCATCCTCTGTCACCGAGGCACCCGTCTCATTCAATAGTGGGCCCACATTTTCTCTAGTTTTCCTTTTGACTCCAATATACTTGAAAAACCCCTTCTTGTTGACTTTGACATCCCTTGCCAGGTTTAATTCCAAGGTGGCCTTGGCTTTCCTCTTTTCGTCCCTGCATATTCTAATGGCATTCTTGTAATCTCCCCAAGTGGTCAGACCCTTTTTCCATGCACTGTAAACTTTCTTCTTCCACTGCAGTTTTTCCCCAAGCTCCCTGCTCAACCACACAGGTCTCTTGCTTCCCTTGCCTCATTTTTTGCTCTTAGGAATGTAACAATCCTGAGCTTGGTCCAGCTCTGTTGAGTCCCCTTATATTCTAGGGCCCTAACCCATGGTATTTCTTCAGCAGATTCTTGGAAATGTCCAAGTTAACCCTCCTAAAGTCCAATGTTTCAGTCTTACTTGTTGTTTTGTACATGCTACCCACAATCTTGAACTCTCTCTTTCATGATCACTGCAGCCAATGCTGCACCCAACCTTGATTTTCTCCACCAGTTCCCCTTTGTCAGAACTTGGTGCAGTAGTACACCTCTCCTCGATGACTCCTCCATCACCTGAATCAAGAAGTTATAATCAATACACTGGAGGATCCTCCTGCACTTACATGCTTGGCAGCATATATCAGGGTGATTAAAATCCCCCATGAGAACCTTTGATTGTGAGACTACTTTCGGCTGTCTGTAAAAGGCCTCATCATCTTCCCTGTCCTGATCAAGTAGCCTGTAATAAACACCTACAAGAGAGTATCTATAATATTGTCCTTCTGCCTTAATCCTCACCCACCAGATTTCAACTCTGTCTTTATCTGCCCCCAGGGAGAGCTTTAGCGGCATGTCATCACACTCTATCTATTCTTTAACATAGAGGGAAACACATCTGCACCTCCTTCCTCACCTGTACCTTCTGAACAGCCTGTAGCCCTGAATAGCCAAGGTCCAGTCGTAGGATTCATCCAACCAGGTTTCATTAACGGCCACTATATAATACCTTTCCAGCAGCATGGTAGCTTCCAGCTCCTCCTGTTTGTCACCAATGCTGTGTGCATTTTGTAGAGGCATTTCAGCTGGTCTGTTGGGTGTGCCACTTTCTTATGGCATCACCCCTTGAAGTGTCTCACAGGTGTTTCCCTGTTGACTTCAACTACTTCAGGAACCACTGGCTCATCTCCATAAGACTTTGACTGCAATGCAGTGTCTCCAACATGCCTCAGGGCAACAGGTTGAAGGCTCTTACTAGCACCCCGTCCCTCTAATCCTGATGTGTTACCCCACAACTTGACACAGACAAGCCTGATATCATTATCCCACTCCGCCTTCCAATTTCACATCTAATTTAAAGCCCTTGTCCTCTCTTGTTCACTTCTTTTATACTTTTTTTTGGTAGAACTGCGTGTTAAGAATCAGTTCTAGAAAGGCATTGGCAGTATAGTGAACACTTCACCAAATTCTTTATGATGAGGACACTCCTAGAACTTTGATGAATTTGTATTGGCTTAGAGGACTTGAAAGAAATATGGTACACACGTAAAATCTCTCTGCCACTGTGGTGCTCTTCTTTCACAAAGGACAGCAGAGATACATTCAGTGAGGAATTGTCCATGCTTCTTCTAATTTGCCATCAGGAAGCTTTCTGTAGTGTGTTGACCACTTATAAATACAGGCTCCCAAGCCAGTAGGAAATTGTGATGTGCTTTTCTCAGGACTTGGATGTCAGCCACAATTTAGTCACCCAGAGAGATGTCAAAATATGTAAATACTGGAGACCAGTTTCTGAGGGGCTTTCACATTTTTCACTCATTTTATTCACTTTTAGAGAAACTTTTTTTTTAATAGCATGATTCAAAACCATTATAGTCAATAAAAAAATGTACTGACTCCTATAAGCTTTGGATCAAGCCCAGAATAAAAGATTTCTTAGTTTATGTCTCCAATTTTCATGAGAAAGTGTTTTATGGCCATTTATATATGCAAATTAAAACACTGAATATTATGGTTGCTGGGTATCTTGGTGACTGTTTTCTCCAGGTAGCTCTCAAATTTCTTTAATAATTTGTGCTATTGCCCTCTAGAATTATAGAGAGAAATATTTCATCTAATTACTAGACTATATATGCAAATGCTGTCAGTTTTAATTAGTATTGTTCCCCCTTGAAATGATGAACAAGCTCAAGAAGTTTTAGATGCATCATGTTCTACAGATATTACATTAGAAACACAACAAAAAGATCTCCCCAGAGGATGAACAAACATGGACTTGGCCTGTAATGAGTCTATTGGTGCCCACAGTCTATTGATGCCTACACATCAAAATGGAACAATGGATATTACTGAAATAATAATTAGAAACCCGTATTAGTATCCACCTGAATTGATAGTCTACACAGTATCACATAGAATTATAATAAAATATCAGTTTAGTCAGTAAACAAACATAGACATACTCATGTCTATCCTCAATAGACTCATAGACTATCCTCAACAGAATGTTTTAGGAGCAGAATGTGAGTCTATCCTTCATGTGTGTGTGTATGGGTTTGTTTACAGTGAGTGTGTACATGTATATATAAATGCATGTTCATAGACACACACTTCAGGTTACCTATAGTAAACCTTAATCTGGATTTTCCCATATGGTAAGTATGGGAACTTACCATAGTTCCCATTTTCAATATCAATTCAATATCAGCATGTGGGAGGTACAAAGTATATACTATAAAATGGTCTTTGCAAATGCTCTGTTGGTATACCTACCTAATGGACCTAAACAGGAATGAGGCCAAATAACTTCCCATATCAGGGTAGCAGTGAGAGATAACACAACACAAAGTTGTTGATGGAAGTAAGGTGCTTTGCTTTGCTTCTAGACTGCACAGTCATGACACAAATGAGTCTTCCTTGATTAAAGAATGAGGCGTGACAGAAGAAAGAACGTTTGTTTCATGTCCTCTTGGGATAATATGAACTTCAGTTCCTGATTTATCCTTAATGGCCCTTAACACACATATGAGCAGGGTAGCTCAGGAACAGCAAATTTGTACTTAGCTTTTATGCTTACTCTCTTTTGACATGGTACTGTCTAGGTACTGCCTTTCTCAAGCTAGGAGGATCATTTAGGTGTCTCTGAAGGACAGCTCCGTACACCTACTAGTGGGAGAAGGAACCGAGTAGACTAGTCAAAGTTATGTTTCTAACTTTTCTACATTTTAAATTTGGTAAGATTACTTCCATCCAAGCACTATGCTTTCAGAGGTACATTTACTTTAAAGCCATATGCAAGCATCCAGCTCATCAGCTTCTTACAGAGATAGGTCCTTAGAGAGATGCTCAATAATGCATTGCGTTGTATGATACCTTCTGTGTATGACACTTTTCTCAACAATGTATATTTCAGACACCTTACACTTTTGATGAACTGAAATTAGAGTGTTTCACTAGTTTTGCAACTATTTTTGAAATTTGACCAAAAAATTCAAGTCAGTGACACAATTATATGTCAAATAAAAAGAAGACCTTGTGGCCTTTTAAAATTGTTATGTAAAAATCAAAAATTGGAAGAGAATTACTAAAAGATTCTTTTGGGAAGGCAGGAAATACAGAAATTTTTATTTCTCTACTGGTGGTTAGAAAATATGAAAAAAACCCCAACACTTTAACAATGTTGTTCTGAGTCAATTTAAACCATGTCCTACACAAAAAAGCATTTTATGTATTATCTACCCTACCTTTCTCAGAAAAAAGTATAGTTATTTGGTCTGCAGTTTATTTAATTCTCTTAAAAAATCTTCTGTTAGATTCAGGAGAAGAAATTCATTGTATGGTTAACAGTACCATTTAATCTCTTGATTTTTCCTTTCCCTTCCATCTACTGGAGGGTCAAATATGAAGTCTCAGGTAAGACACTTGAGACTTGTATTTCTTGAAACAGATCAGAGGGCTCAAAGAATCTAGCAACAGCAAATGTAAAGAATTGGAGAAAGACAGCTACATATTAAATGAGTCCCAGTAAGACTGTAAAGAGTATCTGCTTCTCAATGCATCCCTCATATTTGATAGGTAGTTCATTACAAGACACTGAAAAACATATCTTTTTCCAATATAGCCTAAAAGTCTAATTATCTGCTCAAAGACTGTCTTGAATGCAGGTGCAATATGGTTTACAAAGTTGACAGTGTCAGGATGGTTAGGTGTTGAAAACACCATAGAATTATTAATTAGTCATAGGAATTAATTACTTTGCAAACTCAAATGTAAGGGGAAAGGTCCGTTAGCAAATCTGTTGGAAGAACATAAAAGTTTGCACAGGAATGTTGTACAACCTAGACTGAGAGTTGAATGAACTTTTAAGACTCGGTAAGTTTTGCAGTGATCAAGGGAAAATTTTAAAGTCTAATTAATTTGACTTTGGCTTTTTGATGGTCTTCACTAGGATAAGATGAATCATACCATAAGTATACTTATTTCTGCTTTCACAAAATGTGATTAGCTTAACTGTAAAGAGTTATACCACGTAAGTCTAAAGTTAGGTGAATTTAAATCAAAAACAAAATGTGATTAGCTTAACTGTAGAGAGTTATACCACGTAAGTCTAAAGTTAGGTGAATTTAAATATTTCTCCTAGTGGTTTAAGGCAGTAATAGTAATAGTGGTAATACTACCACATTTTAACTATTACACAATTTCAGGCACCTTTGCCAGAGAGACTAGCTAGCTCACTGCATGTATTTATCCCAAATAATTTCTATTGTTTTAAATTAATTTGTGGGCTAGTTGCAGAGCCAGACCCTGTATTTAATCCCATGGGTTGGAGGAGTTGGAAATGTAGCTCTTGGAATTGAGCAGGGTACAATTTCACCTGCACAAGAGCCCCCAGTTCATTGTCTGTCCGTAGGCTAGTAGTAACTATTACTACACTTTTGATCTAAGCTATGCATGTCGGGAATAAACAATCCATCTCCCCTGGCTAGCAGAGGAACCTGTAGGTAAGTTTAAAAGGTGAGTGAGTTTACCAAGCTAATGTTTCAGGCAAAGTAACAAAAAAAGCAGGTAACATTTCTAGTGACCAAAGTAGAAGAGGTGAAACTCCAGTTACTTGAATATAACCCCAGTTTCCTTTTGTTCTTTTTAGGAATGAACATTAGCATTAGTCTTTTGCATAGCTTCACATAAGCCACATATCTGTGGAGGGATCATGATGCCCACTCAAAGAACAATCCTAGAGCCACTCATGTTTATCACCTTCAGATGTGGGAAGTATGGAAAGTCATTAATCCCTGTCCCTCATTTGGAAGCTTGTTGTGCCCTTGCTACTTGGTTCTGATGGTGCAGCAAGGAGGTACTGTCCCTTTATGACTCACCCTTGGAATTTCATGCATTACCTGTATCATGTGGTTACCCGATTTTAAATCTCCAGGCCACACACTTGTGATATTGATCATAATTTTCCAGATCAAAGCTAGATATTCAATAAGGAAAATAATTTTGTAGAGCTGGGCTGGATGGAGGCAAAAGGATATCAAAATGAAAGCAGAGAACTATCCAGGCTATCTATCCAGATTTAGAGTTGACCCCCTCAGGCTACCGCTCACTAACACTGCACTGGAAAGGAACAAAACAGTTCCCTCGTTCATCCTGGAAACTGGTTTTACATTCTCATAACAAACTACTTTTCCAACAATCCAAACACTCTCCTACTGGGAAACATTATCACCTCAAACAAATTTTGTTCCTTGCCTGTGAGTCAAACCTTCAAAACTTTTTATAGATGACCCTGTAATGGGGTGAAAAAAAAAGCTGACAGAGTAAGAAAGAAAGTACTCAACTTCCAGATGAACAATGCACAAAAGGCATATAAAAGAGGCAGTAACTAAAGACAAAACTAACAAACACAGAACAACTCACTACAGACAGGCAGGGTTATTTTCAGGTGTTGTCTGCACTAGATGAGTCAATTGACTGTGATGTCCTTCAACTGTTGGTAAGTGCTCTCAAGTCCGAACATATTTGCTACAGTCAACTTTTCAGTGGCTATCTCTGGTAGTTCTCCAGAATTTTTGCGCCTGTGAGAGTTCACTCCACTCCTGGCTAGATAATTCACATCCCACTGCTTTGCCATCTGGCAGTGGCAGAACTAACCCATCTCTCATCTGTACTCTTTGACTGGCCTGAAGCCATCTAACCATAGCCATGGTATCATGCATTTTACAGAATCTACCTTGGGAGTTATTTTCTTTTTTTTCAGTAAGCAGTTTCTGATAGAGAAGTGTATTTTTGTCCTTGTCAGAAACCATACAGTTCCTTCCAGTTGCCCCTTTCTTCATCTCTAAGGAATGAGGGACTTTGCCAATTCCTCAAGGACATGGCACTTCAGCTGTGCTAAGTAATACTGACACTTTTTTCCCCAATGACTGAGAATCAAAGACTGAAGAGGGGAAAGGCTTGGAGAAAAAGCCACAAACTTTTGAAAACTTAGGGAAGGTATAATATCAGAGTGAGACCATCTGTCCTCAATCCTTTCCTGAGAATCTATGGTTGCTTGAAATCACACCACTAGCTCAAAGGTAGGCAGCTTGTGATAACTGAAATGCAAGATTAAGTTTGCATGTAATAAGTCCATTTGTGTTCATGCTTTTTTGTTTCTTTTCATTTTTTTGTTTCCTTAACCTTATTTAAGTTGCTCCTGTACATGCAGTCTGAAGATTTGCAGAATCAACTCTTCAAGAAATGTTGCTGGTTCAACCATTTGTAGAAGGTACAGAGACTTGCATTTCTTTCTCACTTTCATGGCTTTACAAAGATTAGAAAATGGACCAAAATGCAATGGTACACTGTACTGATTCTTCATCTGTGCTTACTTAGATTTTCACAGGGGAACTTTAGCATAAATTGGACTTAACAGGGCTTTTAAATTGTTATCTGGGAAAATGTAAAGGCACTAAAAGAAAAATAAAATCATTAGTTAAGTCTCTTAAATGAAGATCTATAAAGATAGATCTGATTTATTTTTTTTTTTTTTTTTTTTTTGTAATAACTGAGTGGAGGAGATATTCATCATAGGATCAGAGAATGGTCTATTTTGCCATTGCCATGTATATTGTAGGATGACTGGAAATTGAAAAATATTTTCTTCCAGGTTATTTTCTTAATATGGCCCAAGTGGACCTTTTGTGGATGTTAACATTATAAAACTCTGATGTAGCTCCAGGGTACGTACTCGTTTGTTGGAGAAAATATATTGCCCCAATATATAATCCTGGCAAATAATCCTTCCTTTAGTGATACTTCCAAATCTTTGTAGTACTTCCTATGCAGTTTCTGCAGTGAACAGGCCTCAGAGCAATGCAACTCTCACTTTTTCTATGTGTTTCAGCACTGTCCTCAATATCATTAAAAATGCTCTTTAAACTTCAGCAAACATGTACAACTGAAGCTTGAGTTTTCTCAAGAAAGGGGAACAGTGTGGCATTTCAACATGACCTCAAGACATATTCTATATAGTATTGATAGATCAGGCTTGAGCAATACCAAATATAAAATGGGGCAATTTTCCTGTAGTTATTCCTAATTTCAGCATCTCCTGGCAGCCAGAAAGGTGAACAGAAAGTTGTAGCTCATGGGGTTCAGTGTAGCCTGTACTTCAACCATATGCAGTAGCTAGTGTGTTGTAAATTCATACGCTAATCTAACTTCCCCATGTAGACAAGCTGTGAAACCAAAACCTACTAGGAAAGTATATGTGCATATGGCCACATTGAACTGAGGCCAAACTGGCTGCTTAGCTCTTCAGAAAGCAGAGCACTTACAAAACGTTAAGGCAGAGTACATCAATAACATTATTCATACACAGGCAGATCCCCAGTTAACACTACAGATACCTGGGCTTGACAGCAAGAGACATTAAGGGATAGCACAGTGATTAAATCTAAATCTCATTTTTTAATATGTTTTATTTTATTTGAAGCTTTACATTGGTGAAAGAGCAGCTGACCAGTTTTGATTTTGATCCAGAGCAAGTTTCTGTGATGTTAAAATAGTGCTTTCACACCTAAACAATATATTTACAGGACAGACTCAATCAAACAAAAATAATCTTACTTGTGCTATTTTACTTTACTTCAGCTTCTTTGTTGTTGCTCCAGTAATATGAGTTCTCCACAGCGGTGCTGCAGGCCCTTTACATGAGTAATTAATTCACTGTACCCCTATAACAGGACATCTGTGATATCTGAAATGTTTGGTGTTCCCATTGTACCTTCCTCTATAAAAGAAAACTTTTCATATAAGTTTGTGGTCAACTAAAGTTCAGGTCCTTCTCTAGGGATAAAAAATAAAATTGCTTTGCCAATATGGATTTCCAGGAAGGCTTGAACCTACACATTTCAGCACCAGGCAGTTTTCTAAACTCTGGAGGGATCATATGATTTCCACATCAATTATTCTTATTGGGAAGTGACGAATTTCTACTGTAGCAAAATCACAGTGGTATGTACAGGGAAAAACATCTTCCAGATACACACTTTCCATCTACTGCTTCTGTTCAGCAGTTAGTCTTGGGTTCCCTCACTAAAAGGGACAGTAATTTTATTCACATACAGTATATCCCATTCCCCAGAATTACAGTGTCTCAAAGGATATTTTTCAGTAATGCAGGAAGAAAAAAAGTAAGTAATATTTGCCATAAGATCACAAATTACTGTATTTTTCTGTTTCCCCCACTAATGATGACCCTGGGTCCGAGTTCTCTCTGGTGTTCAGACAGAAAATCAGATCCTGGCATTGGCACAATCTTGTTTGCCTTTTTTTATTAAATCTCTCCTTTTGCTGTGTAAAATGTAATGTAGTATCTTGGTTCAGAGCAGTTACTGTAGGAGAACATAAGGACAGTCAACCTGTCCTTGCTAAAAGAATAGTTCTTGAAAAATTGTATCTCACCTTCTGCTGCTTCACTTTTTTTATTTAGCACTTGTCATTGCTACTGAAACCAGAAAGCCAGATAGCACAAATCAGCATTGTTTTTTTGTTCAGGGGAACCAAACCACCCTACACAGTCTGTGAATCTGAGTACCAGAGTCTGAGTCAATAAAACAGTGTTCATTTTCACCCATGGGTTTATGCATGTCTTCTAATGCATGTCTTCTAACATTTTTGCAAAGGTAGCCATTAAAGAACAACAGTTTATTCAGTCTGTTGAAGCATAGGCTCACATTTCAGATCTTGATGGCTGAAACATCTTACGTTGTGTATTAGTACAAACTACTCATATGTCTCTGTTTGCTTAGACTCTAAAATTATATTTATTTGTTTTAGCACAGTTAAAGGACATTAATTTAAATGGGCTTTGGATTAGGAGAGTACTTTTTGTTTGCATAAATGAAGTCTCCAGAAGCCTTATGAGAGGTGTAAGTGAAGGTGCTGTGATCTTGGGTGCATGCAGGAAAGTTCAGAAATGGTATGGAGATCTTATACCTCCAGCAGCACATGCAAAAGACAGAGAAAGGAGTTACTTCCAAGCAGTAGCATGTGGGAGTGAAAAATCCTGATCAAATTTGATATTGTTGCGCATGGATATAAAAAAATTATAAGACTGTTTTTCCTCATTGAAAATGGAAAGAAGTAAACCACTAGTTGTCCTGTGCTCTTTATTATTCTGGAAAGTGTTGGCAGCAGATAAGAGTGACTGAAGGAAATGAGCAGCTCCCCTGATTGCCAAAGTGTAGACTCACTGTTGGTGTTGACAGGGCTTGTAGGTAGAGAAACAAACTTAATATCTAGAGATTTAAAAGCCAACAGGTGAAATTCTGTCCCAGCTGAAATTACAGTCTATCTTGTTACCTAACAGAGACAAAATTTTTCCCATCTTTCATGCAGCTGACCACTATTTTTCATTAATGGGCTTGAAACATCCTTGCAAAGGTGACTTGTAAAGGACCAGACATTCTAGAAACCAGCCTGACCTCAGCCCAGCACTACTGAGTTACATATGTGAGGATTAAACAGTGTAAAATGGTGACTAAGAATTACCACTCAGTTCATCCTTCACGTAATGTTCAGCTAATAAGTGCTGTAATTTCCATTATTAAAAGCTTCTCCTTCATCCAGTATTAAATGTAAAAGCTTTGAGACTGTTCTCACACACCCAATTAAAATGAAATTGTCTCTAAAATGAGTTGATGAGCTCAGCTGAGATTGCAGTCCTGAGGTGTCATTTGTCCAGATTGTAGCTCTCCAGTTTCATTGCAATAGCCATCCTTATTAGCAGCTCCCATATCTAACCACAGAGTGATTCATGCAACCTTCACAAAATTTAGCAGAGCAAGGATTGGAAGGAGAAATGGAATGAAAGAGTTTTGAGCCACTGGAATTGCTCCTTCAAACAAGGTAACTCCTGAGAAAAAATATTGCCATTGAGAAATTCCTCCCACTTGAATATATTTCATCATAGAAGCATAGAAACATTGAATAATTTGTGTTGGAAGGGACCTTTAAAAGTCATCTAGTCTACCACACACACACAATGAGCAGGGACACCCTCGATCAGAGGCCCATCCAACCTGACCTTGAATGTTTCCAGGGTAAAAATAGGCACTATCCTGTAACTTTGGTGGAGATGGGTAGCTTTGTCTACTGATGGCCTTTATCCTCAGATTTCCTCTTTTCCTGACACGTCTAAATGGGTGCCCACCTAAAGACAGACATGGTATATATGGGGACCCCACACCCAACAGTGTTTGAGAGGTTCAGCTGTTAGTATACAACTGCCATTGCTTGGACAGATCAAAGCTGACAGTAAAACTACCATGAATGAATCATTTCACTTCCCATATAATTTCTAAGAAGCTTTAATCCCATGAAACATTTTAATATTTCATCTTTTTATTCAATTCAAGATGAAAACACGTGGAAACTGAGATACTGGTCCTCCTTCACTCACTGTGTTCCCAAGCCCGGTACACCTCGCAGATATTGCTCATAAAGTTGGAGGAATTTATATTGACTCTAGTGGACTTTCTCCAGATTTCAGCTGACTTAAATGAAAGCAAGTTTTGACCCCACAGATGGGAGTCTATCAGCAATTAAATATATTTAACATGTTACAAGACACAGATCACTGTCAGTGGTAACCGACACTGTTTACTTTCAACATGAAAGATCTCTCATCAGGGATGGCCAAAGCCAACAAAACAAATCTTGTATTTGCTTTCCAATCCTTAATGCTGAAACAATCCTCTCTTCACTATCTGGGCAGTGACAAGTCCTCAGCAGCACCTGTGACCTCCCATCTCACTTTACCTCTGTGACATAAGACAAACTGCCCCAGATAGCCCAGTATTTAATGTTTCTCAAAGCTCAAAAATTGCCTCATCTTTCCCAAGGGCTGTCATGTTCTCCTTTATTCATACCAAACAAAGCAAGCCAGCCCTCAGGAGCTTGGGTCTTGCATTTCTTCCTGTCCTCCTTCATTCTGGCAATGAGATGCCTTCCCCTCTGTGCCAGTAGCTATTGTATTACAACTGGATTGAGCTACTTTTTCAGTCCCTGGGGTAAAAAGTTAAATGAAATGCTTTAAATAATTTCTAGGTGACAGATTTTATATTTCAGGACTATAAGATTTCCTTTCCCAAGACTTGGAAGATGGCTTTTTTGTGCAAAGCTATAGAAGAATCTCTTTGGGTCATTGACAACTGCTGGTTGACATGAAGGACTTTGAAGGAGATTTAATGCCTTGAGGAAACAACTGATATAAAATGAAAACACCCAGTTTTCTCATAGCAAAGCATTTTGTTTGAACTGCTAATGGTTGAATGGAATACGTGCTTTTAGTTGTGTCAGTAAGAGCAGGGATGCCCTGTGATGAGAGACAAGTTGAGAGATCTCTCTGAGGCAAGTCCTGCTTGACAAACCTGATCTCCTTCTATGACGAAGTGACGAATGAAGGAAAGGCCGTGGATGTTATTTATCTGGACTTTAGCAAGGCCTTTGATACTATGGGAGAAGTATCGTCCTGGAGAAACTGGCTGCCCATGGCTTAGATGGGAATACTAAGGTTAAAAACCAGCTGGAGGGCAGGGCCCAGAGCGGTGGTGAATGGAGTCAAATCCAGTTGGCAGCTGATCACAAATGGTGTCCCACAGGGCTCAGTACTGGGGCCGGTTCTCTTCAACATCTTTATCAATGATTTGGACAAGGGGATCGAATGCACCCTCAGCAAATTTGCAGATGACACCAAGTTGGGTGGGAGTGTTGATCTGCTGGAGGGCAGAGAGAGAGGCTCTGCAGAGAGATCTGGACAGG
>BJBW01009755.1:0-31332 GCA_004320125.1 Scolopax mira
GTTCCATCTCAACATGAGGAGGAACTTCTTTCATGTGAGTACGGCAGAGCCCTGGAAGAGGCTGCCCAGAGAGGGTGTGGGGTCTCCTGCTCTGGAGAGATTCCAAACCCACCTGGAAGTGACCCTGTGGGACCTGCTCTGGGTGACCCTGCTCTGGCAGGGGGGTGGGGGAGATGATCTCTAGAGGTCACTTCCAACCCCATATTATTCTGTGATTCTGAGTGTCATGAGCTACAGAGGCCATGACATCTCCTTACCCCTACATGATGCGTCTTGGCATCACTCAAGAAGTACAGACTCAGTGGAGCATCCAACCCTGTTCAGATATTTGAAGGCTGGGATGGAGCAGAGTCACCAGGTCACTGCCTGAGCGGGACCAGTATCATCTCCCTCCCAACAGCTTGGTTCCCGCTCAAAGATATGGACGCTGTTGATCCAGGACAAATAAACCTCTTTTAGCAAAACCAGCAAGAAGCACACACAGTCCCACATGTGTGGGGAGACAGAGGATGCCCAGCAGAGACGTGCCACAGGCACATCCTCACTGCTCAGCTGCAGCCACATCAGAAACACTTTTTGCAGCTGCAGGACACAGTGCTCCCGTTCTTCAAAGTCTAAGGACCAGTTTGTCCTCCCAAGGACAAGGTTAACATGCAACATTTACATGGAAAACCAGGAACAGAGCTGATGTCCAGACTCTTTGCAAGTCTCCCACCTGTCAGCACCAGGTTTCTCAGGTGGGTGCTCACCCCAGAATTGGGGGTCCCTTGCAGCAAACCCTCTCGGTGACAGATGGTGCACAGAATCACCACCCGCTACTCGATTACAACCCACTGCTGGTATTTATTTTAATCAGAGTAACTGCATGGTGGGACCAAAGTGCCAAATCCAGAGCCCCTACAATTAGTGCAGCAAACTGGAGGGGCAGGAAGGACTTCTGCAGTAGATGCAGCGAGGGAGGGATCTGCAGACAGCACATGTGGGGCTGAGCACCAGCAGAGTCTCCTCAGTCCCCCTTATCTCCTCTGGGATACACATGGCATTGCCTTAACTTTTTCCCAGTCAGTCCTGAAAGATAAAACTCTGGAATCAGATTTGAGTGTAAGATCCAAATTCACCGGTTCCAGCTGAGATTCATCTGCCAGGGTGGACACTCTGGTGCAGATGTCAGAGACACCAGCATTAATCCCGTCAGGGACATCCTAAAACGCTGCCGTCTGTCTGCCCCAGCAGCTCCTCCGCCTGCCCCGACGGCAGCGACACGTGGCTCAGGCTCAGGTCTGCCCTCACTGCAGACACCGAAAACTCGGGCACTTAAACCCGTCGGCTGCACGGATCTGCTCTCCCTTGAACCAAAGAAGAACCCAGGCTCAGGGTTCAGCTCCCTTTACTGCGGTCAGAAATCAGGGTCCCCAAAATGCACGTTGAAATCCCCCACAAAGGGTTCCCACTGCAGTGACAGTTTCATTTGGGACAATTTCACAACTTCTCTGAGACAGGAGGAGTTTAACAAAATCCCTTCCGGCAATTTAAAGGAATTTTTTCAGGCTCCACGTGGTGCATGGAACCTGCTTGGGACCTACTGGAAAACTGAATTCACGGCCTAAAGCTGCCAGTGTCCTGCAGGCACACGAAACCCTGGGGTGTGACAGCACTTTGGGGTCCAAGCAGAAAGATGCTCTGAGCATCTTGGAAAGCTGCAGCCAAGAGGACACCAAACTGCACCTGCTCTCTCTCTCCCTGAGCATCCCCAGATTTTGGGGTACAGCACAGCCCTGGGTGTGATTTTCAGCCCCCGAATCATGTGGGGTGAACGCCGAATGCCTGCATCCCGGGAGGTTGGGCACGGCGGGTGTTTGCAGGTGCTGGTGTCCCTGCAGGTGCACGGCTTGGATGTTTGCCTTCCCGGGTGTTTATCTCCGGGCCCTGTCTGCACACAAACTTATCTCCGAGGGGAGGGGTGTGTGGCTCCAGCACACGCTGTTATCTCCAGGGATATGGGCCTTCCTCCTGGCAAGCCTGGGGAAGCTTCCCTACGGGCCCCGCGGCCTGGGACCCGCGTGGCCTCAGCTCCTCGGCAGCGGGGCTGGGGTCACAGGAGCAGTCCAAGTGGGACTGGAAAAGCAGCAGTGAGGGGATGGAGACATGGGAAGGGAAGGGCAGGGAGCCTTCCATTAGGTGGAGTCCTAATGGACATGTTTGGGGTCCCCCCACAACTTCTCCTGCCAGAACAATCTCAGGAAGAGCCTCGATTTCTACATAAACACCTCATGTCTTACCATCTCACCCCAGCTCGAGGTGGGCACAGAGGGGACCATTAACTCAGCCATTTCTAATGTTCATCTAACAAGGCCAAACCCTCCAGAGAAACCTCCCAGCACATCCTCACCACTGGACCTGTCCTGGTGGTCTGAGGCCATCACCTCTCCTGGGAAGGGAATAACTTGCTCTCACATCACCATGGCATCGTTTGGAGCCCTCCATCTCGGTCTCCAACTTGGCTTCATGGAGTCCAGCTCTGTGGTCTCCCCAGCACTTCTCCATCACTCCGCGCCTTTCCCAAACCCCCAGAAGCAGCTGGGGCAGAGGCTCCCACAGCGCAGCGGGGGAAAGGATGGCTCCCAGCCTCGCAGACACCGCTCTCAGCGCTGCCCCGGGACGTTTGCTTTTTTCACAACACCAGGATATTGAGTCACCGTCAGCCTCCCCATATCCTGCGCTCGCCCGCGCAATCGCCCGGTTCCTGGGGTGCTCGTCTTACCCAGACCACGGCTCCGGGCTCCCACCGTCCACACTCGACCCTCTCCCGGGGCTCAGCCGCTCTGAACCTGCCGAAACGAGGAAACCGGGAAACTCCTCTTCTGGCAGAGCTCCCGGGCTTTTGTGCTCCTTGCCTCAGATCTGCCCGGTCTCCTCTAATCTGCCCAAGGGCCCCGAGTCTCTCACGCCTGCGAGTTCAGCTGTCACGAGCTGTGGGAAACCTCGGCGTTGGAAATGCTGCCTTTACAGTGATGCAACTCAGGAGCCATTCGTTGTTTTTAAGGGGGCGAGGTGGGTTAAGCAGCCTGGCTGAGGAACTGACCCTGGATGAGGCCGGCGGTAGCCAAATGCCCGCCTCGCAGCCACAGGAGCTGAAACCCAACCTCCCTTCCTCTCCCTCCCCCTCAGCCCCGGTCCCTTTGCTCACACGGTTCCTGCAATTCCTGGCCCCGGGCTCCGATGCGTTGCTCGGCTTCCGCCACCATCTGGGCTCCATTTAGGGGAGCTGATGTTTTTCACAGGGCTGTAATCTAAACTTTGGTATTGAGTTTACATCTCGCATACCAGCGTCTCACCACTGAGCCGGGCCAGGCAGGAGGGGTGGCTCTGCTGCCAGGCACGGGAGGATGCGGCTCCGCGTACCTGGGAATTGTGCTGCCGTAACGCAGGAAACGGAGACTCGGGGATCCATATGCACAAACCATCTATAGATCCAGTGAGGCACCAACCCACCGATGGGCACAAACTGGGAGAGCCCAACAAGCCAGGAATCGGGTCAGATTCCCCCGGGTGCAGGGAAGGCTGCAGATGGGAGTCAAAGCCCTAAATCAGCATTATCCAGGCTCCATCTCTAGCAGCAGGAAATTCTCCTAATTTTTGGCCTTAGACCCTACCCTTATCTCCACCCAGACGCTGCAGTCTCGTTCAGAAGTGTCAGGCCCTGCAAGCGGTGATGGAGGTTGCTCTTTGGAGAATTGTTTTTGTGGAAGCAGGGGATGGACAGCAAGAGCCACTGGGAGCAGAGGAGCATCCAGCACAGTGTCCCAGGCTCCTGCTCTGCCTGGCCCCGACCGAGCAGAATCTTTGAATTCAGCCTTTGAATCCAAGTTCTCTCTCCATCTCCACCAGCAGCGGCCCCAGAGTGCCCAGTTTGCTGGTTGAGCCCTGCAAGCCATGCCCATGGAGCACGCCACGAAGATGAGCTCCAAAGGGACTGTCCTTTCACACCACCACCCCTGACCAGTTGGCCCAGTGGCCAGCTTCAAGCTCACTCTTCTGATGCACAGGCACACTTGTCCTCTCCAGCTGCAAACGGACAGCCCAGAGCACAGCTCCCAACCCCTTCTGAAGCAAAGTCTGATTATAAATTTGACCAAGTTAAAGAGGTTTGAAAAAGCACCAGCATCCCCCAGTTACATGTCACTGGTGACATGATCAGATGACCATGCTATGAGCAAGCCAGTTGTATTAGTGCAAACACCACGTCACCCACCTCCTCACTGGGAAATGGAGGCCAGTGCTACCCTCCTAGCACTCCTTCCCTCCTGTCATGGTTTAGGACACCTCCTCTCCCTGCCACGACTTCTCTCCTCCCATACCATGGGCTCCTCAACTCCCCAAACCACTCAGCCCTCTCCCTCCAGCCCCAGCCAGGCAGCAGGAGTCCAGGCTCCTGCTCAGCTCCTGCAGGTCCTAAGTCTCACTTCCAGCGACAACTGGACCCAGACACCGTCTCTAAGGGCTGGAGCTTATGGAGGAGGACAGCAGATACCCATTTCATGTCATTGCTACTGGCCAGCTGGGAAATCACGTTTCACAAGGGCTGTTTGGGTGGAGAAGAGGGGTATGTTTGGGAAAGCCTGGGGAGCTGGAGATGCGAGCACAGGAAACGGAAAGCAGGTGAGGGGGCAGTGATGCATTGCCCGGTCCAGCACCCCTGGCATCCAAAACACAGCACAGACACAATCAGACCAAGCAGGTCACGAGCTGCTGCACTGTTTGGAGAAGGAATTGGTCTCTTCTGGGCCAGGGCCCAGAGCCAGGGGTCCTTCAGCAACACGGCACGCAGAGGCTGAGTTTGCTCTTGCAGCAGCCAACGCACAGAGGTGAGAGCCATCAGATGCTTCGGGCAGCGAGATCCCAGGACACCTGCTCAGGCTGGGCTTCTGTGAGTCTGTTCTACACCTTCTTGGGCTCCTGCTCCGGTGTGAATTAAACAAGCATCAAAATCCACAAAGCGCCTTTAGTATGGAGGTGCCCAGAGCTCTCCCTTCCCAGATCAGTGTCCTATGGGTGTCCTCAGCATCTCCAATCTCAAATCTACCTTCTCAAATCCACCAGAGTAGAGTCCATCAGCCTGGCTGCAGCAGGACGACAGACCCACCTCATGGTTCAACAAGGCTCCAGCCCCAGCTCCTGCAAGTGGGCAATGGCCACTGTCCCTCTGTGGGACATCGGAGCGGCAGGAAAATGTACACAGAACCCCCAGCTGCAGGCAGTGCCCCCCCTTCCTCCCCTCCCCACCCCCAGTGGAAGTGCACATGAGAGAAAAGCCAACTTTAAACCTCAAAAAACACAGGCAAGGTGCTGCATTTGCAGAGGGGCTGGCACAACAGCTCCTCACCAGGCCACCAGCCCAGCTCTCCAGCCCCCCCAGTTATTCATGAATGGCAAGGGCTTGTGGCCGCCCGCCCTCCCTCCTGCCAACACGCTTTGCCAACAGGCACAGGGATTTTTGCAAGAGTGCTGCTCCCTGATCCCGGGCTGCACGGCTGGTCCCAGTGCCGTGGGGGCAGCAGTGGCCCCCGGGCACCCCCACACAGCCCAGAGCCCCTCCTGCCCCCCGACACCAGCCTCCTGACACCAGCTGGGAGGTGGGCAGAGCCCCGGCCGGCATCCAAAGGGGCGGCTCTGCTCTCTCGCCAGGCAGCCAAGATGGCTCAATCCCAGCAATCCACGAGGCTCAGCCAAAACCAAAAAATAATGTTTTCATACTTTGACTTTTCAGGCAGGATTTAGTCATTTGTGGACACGAGGGCTTGGCAGGACCACGCTGCCTCCACTTACCTACCCCAGTAAGCAGCTGTTTACGACAGCAAAGCCTTGAAGATGGATGGAAGAGGAGATTTGTGATTTAATGCAGGTGAATTATTCCTGCTCCCTTCAGGGAGCATCACGGGGGGGATTCAGCATCCACGCACGCCCATCGCATCCCACATGGCCACGGACAGACCTGCCACACGAGACCAGGCGTTGCAACACCAACAACCTCCAACAGCTCCGCAACCAGCCACCGGGACAAATCCAGATGGGACTTTTGCCCCATCTACCTAATGGCTAAAAAATTATTTATAGGCAGAAAAGCCAAACCCTCTCTGAGTACACTTGCCTTAAAGAGGCAGAGTGGCTGAGACCTGGTCTGTCATACTAGAAAAGCAGGTTCCAGCCCCGGCTTTGGGAGGGTTGTAAAGCACTGTTTGCTTTCCCCAGCACTGAGAGCCTGCCCGGCGCGGGCAGGGAGGCCAGAAGTTAAGCAGCAATCGATGCCCACTCGTGGCAGGCAGCGGGGGGCACCCCTCAGAAACCTCCTGTGCTTGGATCCACTCATTTGACCCCCAACTGCCCCAGCCTGGGCCTGAGAGCACCAACCGAGTGCACCAGGAGCTTTCAGAAAGACTGAAAACTTCAGTTTTAAAAAGAAACTGTGCTGGCTGAGAAGTCTGCCCTCTGTGTCCCCTGGCTCCCCCCTCTTCCAGCATCACACGCTTGGTGCCATCTCTGTGCTCTGCTCCTCCCCATAACGGCTCTTCAGGCTCAGAGTAAGACCTCCTGCACCTCAGGAGCCAGCCTTCGTGTTCACAACAGCGAGGTTTTCGTCCTACCCTCCCTTCTAGACCCATGTCCCACCGAGTCTCTGGGTCCACTCATCCCGGGCTGGAAACCAAAGCATGGAAAAAGAGCCTCCTGCCAATGATCGAGTTCGATGTGCCACCTCCATGCCAGACAGATAGTAGCCAAGCTCACCATGCATACCTTGGCTGTCCCATCTCAGCATCCTGCAGACCCCCTCCTAAATTCCGTATTTAAGGTGGAAAGGGTCTCTGGGTTATTCTCCACAAACCAAGACACGCAGCCCCGCATCTCCCCAGTACTGCAGCTCCCAGGCCAGGCCACAAGCAGAGTCAGGTGCCTCCAAGCTCCAGAGAAGAAAGGGATGCAGTTTATCCATCAGGGTTTGCAGGAAAGAGCTCACGGGGAACTAAGGAAACAGCTTCTACAGACAAAACCTAATTCTGCCACCACCGTTAGAAGCATCTGCTTGGTCCCACATCCAGGACCTTACTTTAGTCCTAAAAACCCCTTCCAAACATCCCAACAGCCTTGGCCATCACCACTTCAGAGCAAGCTCAGCTGCAGGGAGCATCAGGGCAGGAAAAAGACCTTGCTGCCAACCCATGATCCTCCATATACCTCAACACGCTCTACAAGCTCAACTCCGAGCAGCCAGGACAACCTGCAAAACTTCTAGGAGTCAAAGTGCCAAGAGCCTTTGCACTAAGGAGCCAAATTCCAACTTTAACCCTCTAATTCTTCTCATTGAGTCAACAGCAAGGTTCGCCTCTTGCTTGCTCAGAGCCAACTTACTACCTAAGGCCTGGCCCGCTGGAAACCATGGACTTCCCTCTTGCAAATGTGTCCTTAAATGCCTTACAGTACTGAAGCCACCAAGCCACCACGTCCCCTTCTTGGTCTCAACACACAGCCTTGGGCATGGGATGAGAAACTGGGAAGGCAGGTTCCAAACACACGAAGGAAGCTCCACCGACGCCTCCAGTTTGCAAGAGCGCGGTGGCTCCCACCATTGCAACAGGCAAATGGTTTATCCAGCCACCAAGGCAAAACCTCCCTGCAGCATCTGCAGGGGGTGCAGAGAGACAGGCAGGCTCTGCAGCACATATTCTTTGAAGATTTTTTTTTAAAAAAAAGGAAATTGTAAGAAGCCATGAGGAGTTTGCCATCACTGTGACACATGTCTAAGCCACGCTGCTTCTTCTGATGAGCTCTGGAGGCTGGAGGACGTGAGGGGGGAGAAGAACCAGGCTGCAGGCAAGGCTCACTGTGTGCTGGCACTTCCTCCGAACCACCAAACACCACCACACCTGCTGGCAAGACCTTCATTAAAGTTAGACAGGGTTCCTCTCTGCGCAGAAAGAGAATAAACCAAGTCTAATCTGGAGTGCCAGAAGACAAGGACAGCAGGAGCAGGGCAGGAAAGACTGTCCCATTCATCTCAGCAAAATATTAGCTCTGGTGCAATTCCCCAGCTTATTATCAGATCAAAACTTTTCAGGCACGAGCCCAAGGCTTATCTGCTGCTCCCCTCCCTTCTCCCACATTTCTGTTATTAAACCAACTAACGTTACTTATCTACAAATCCTGCCTCTTAAACCAGCAAAGCCACACCACGGTTCTGCAGTGTTGACACTCCTCCGTGTCCCTTTGCTTAAGTGCAGAGCCCAAGGGGGTGCCAACAGCTCGCTCCCCACACACCACGCGCTGGGGCTGCCTTCAAAGCAGCTTCTCCATGATGTGGGTCCCACCACGATTGCTCTGCAGCCGGCCCCTGCGTTTTCACACGGTGATCAAACCACTCAAAGCATCCCCGAGGCTGAATTTCCACAGGAAAGCCAGTGTGGAGTAAGTCTTCAAGGAAAGGGACTTATTTCAGAGCTGTGCTCCGTAATCAAGCGTGGGATAAGGCTCAGAGGCACCCAAAAGAATTCACTGAGGCAGCGCTGGGATCAGCAGCACAAACCCATTAAGCTTCAGCCACTGGCAGGAGAAGTTCTTCTCCGAGAGGAGGCTCCATGCCCTCCAGGCAGGCTCCACACAGCAGTTGTACAACTGTCCCGAATTTGAAAGACAGATAAGGCTCAAATGATTCATTCAGTGTAAACCTTTATTTGTTCTTGCTTACCCAGAAGGAGCCAGCAGCTGCTAATGCTAAACTGGGCTAGCTCCCAAGCGCAGACAAAGGCCTGCAAAAATGGGTTTAAGGAGGAACTGATTGTTCAAAAAGCAATCCTAGAAGAGGGAGTTAGAAAGAGGGAGTGCAGCGCAGCGCAGGAGGAAGAGGAAGCCAGAGAGCACCTAAAAATAAGTTTTAAAAAAAGCAGCCAGGCACAGGACAAAGGCCTCGTCTGCACGTGACCGTTACCCGCAGCGTAGGCAGGATGCGAACTCGGTGCACAAGGCTCCCTCCCCAGCAACCCCACGTACGGAGCCTCAACCACCCCACAGCTCACAGCCAGAGCCACGGCAACGCCTTTCACCCCCAGGACAGGCTCATTTCTCCTCTGCCATAAGTCCCTTGGGCGCAGGACGCTGCTCCTGCCTGTGCCCAAAGCCCAGCACACTGTGCCTGATCCCCTCCGGCCTGGGAATCCATCTGATCCCAGCAGAGTTGGCATCAGACGGCTTCAACCACGCTTTGAAAAAGTTAAAGGAATCTAAATGAAGTCTGGAAAAGAGGATCCCTCCCCAAAAGAGCTAAGTCTTGCTAAAGGATCGGCAAGGGGATCCCCGGCATCCATCCAGGCAGCACCTCCACCAGATCTGAGCAAGAGCTGGTGGGTAAATGTGAGTTCCCAGTAGAACAGCCAGAACCGCCTGAGCAGATGACAGATGAGCCTGCCCTGCGTGTGCTGCTATCACTGGGGCTGACACTGTCTGCTCCTCGCCTGTGGCTACCAGCTGGGACCCTGCGTATGGTCGATCAAAACCACAAAGCCCTTGACCTACCGCAGTGGTGGCCGTGTCCACCAGATGCAGGTCAGAGCTTCGGTTTGGGCCCTTGGGTGAACCACTCCCCGTGTGCCGTGCAGAAGATGTTCCATGTACACCTTTAGCCAGTCCACCCGAGCACTCACAGCCGTGTGAGGGAGCTAAAAAATCCCCAGAGATGGGACAGGCACTTACAGGATGGGCTGAACATCACCGGCGGGGCAGGTATCCTCAGCCTCGGTGCATGCTCTGAGAACACCCAGCTAGTTCCGCTCCCGGGAAGCCGCTGCTCCACATCCCACGGTCACTTCTGCTTCACTCCTGCCACGCACGAATCTGGCCATTGGCACAGCAGGAAGATGCATCCGATAAGGCTGCTCGGAGCTGGGTCAGATGCCACAGGCCACTTAACAGACTCTCCTGCACTGAATCATCCCGTCTCCGAGCGTCTGCCTCCTCCGGAGTTCGTACCAGCTCCGACAACTCTTATTTCATCCTCACACACACGCGCGGCTCTCTCTGAGCCAGGTCTGAGGCTGCGGGGTAGGGCTCTGCCCAAGCCGTCCCTTCAGAGCTGCCACAAAAAGCAAACAAAACCCCGACATGGCATAAGTTCGCTCGTCTTTACCCCACGGTCCTTGAACTCATGACTACTGAGTAAGGCAGCTTGCTCAGCTAACCAGCAAGCTAAGAATAGAGACCTTGAAGTGAAACCTACTGGGATTGGCAGCTATTTTGAGCGCACTCAGCCGGCGGGGCAGCGTGACATAAGAGGATATAAAGAGGAAACTCTGCACAACAACTCTCACCTCACCAAGAAAGATTTGGGTAAGAGAAGGTAGAGGCACCGCACGTGCTTTTGAGGCAAAGTAAATGCTGTGCCGAATCCCCGAGGCCACCTCCACGCCGGCTCATTCCCCGAAACCCAAGCCTCAGCATCTGTGTCTGCAGCAGCGTGACACCAACCGGGTCCTCCCCTGGCACAGCACCAGCCCTGCAGTGCTCTGGGCACCCCTGGGACCAGCTGAGCCCACCACGATCGGCACAGCCAGACCCCAATGGGCACCAGCCACTGCTGCTCCCTGCCTGGCATCCAGCAAAACCCCACAGAACCGTCTCCACGGTGGGGAGCCCTCGTGGAGCAGAACGTGTCGCCCGGGCCCCGTGGGGGAAGAGAGCTGCCAGAGATCTCACACCTGGCTGAGCTGAGCCCCAGAGGGAGTCGACACCACCAAAGCCACCGGACAGAGGACTCACAAACCCCATACTTTGTCCTTGCTCTCACACCTCCCGCAGACCCTCACAGCTCTGCAGCGTAGAACAGCCCGAGGAGGACGGGCTGCGATCGTGCCCAGTCACCAGATGTGTTTAGGAAAGATGTGGTCTCGGTTAGCAACCACCATTAAGATGAACGTAGGGAAATTTACATGGCGACGCTCGGAGCATTTCGATTTCAACCCTTCGATACTGGGAAAACAAACAGACAAGCTCTGGTTTCTGGAAATCCAACTCACCTCCTGAAACCAGTCCCCGCAGCCGCTCTCTGCCAGAACATCCACCTCCTCAGCATGTGCTTTTGAATACTCGTGATGCCAGTGTATTCTCCAGCTTACTTAAAACCTAAAAACATATTTTCTACTGGGTTTTGGACAAGAGTAGGTCATAAGCAGGGACTCACGGCCCAAACCCACCACCCCACCTGTTATAAAAACTTCCTCCAAACCTTACAGGGGGCATCCGAGGGGACAGGGCACCCTCGATCCCGGTCGTCACCCAGACGCCAACCGCTCGCTGCGGCCTCTGTCACGCCGCCCGTGCTAAGGCTGAGCTGAGCTCTCTGAATGCAGATCACGAGCTGCAGATTTGCTTAACGCTGCACTTCAATTATTCCAGCGACATGAGCTGTCCCCTCCGCCCGCCCCACGCCAGCAGGTGACAGCCACGTGGCCGCAGGGACCCAGACAAACCCTAGCCACCCTGCCACTGTGGCAGGGACTGTCCCCCGGTGTGGGGAACCCCTCTTCTGGGACACGGCCACCTCTGGCTGGTTGCAGCTCTGTTCTACAATGGTGCCCTGGGGACAGAAGTGCCACCAAGAAGGCCAAGGAGGAACGGGGCTGCCTTAGCCCCAGCGTGGAGGGGAGCAGCAAGGCCACCAAGGGGGCTACCACAAGCACACGGGGAGGGCCCAGTAGCTTCATCAGGCTTCGATGGATCCCTGAGCCACTGAGAATCACGTCTGCTCTCAGGCTTGGATCTGTGGAAGCAATTCTCAAGGCAATGGACCTTACTGCATGTCTGCCCCCCAGCACCTCCACACCCTCTCCTGGGGACCCCTCCACTGCTGCAGTGAGGAGCCAGTGCAGGCTTGGAAGAAGGAAAAGAAGGAGATAGGCACCATCCTGAGCTCAGCAGAGGCCAGGAGATGAACCCCAAGAGAAGCAGAGGCTCCTCCATCCAGGACCTCTGTAGGGTCTGCAGAAATAGTCGACCCTCCATCTTCGGCATCCCTGGGACAGGAAGGAGTCACGTGTCAGTCCCTGCCTCAGCCCTGGGACAAGGACAGCAAGGCCAGAGGACCAAAGGTGAGCCCACAAAAAGGGCATAGCAAAACCCATGAGTGAGCAAGGCAAGGGAGGAGGGAGAACGGTGCTTCTCCTCTGCTCCTGCAGTCTTGGGAGGGAGGGAGCAGGGAAACGCTCCCGCCCCAAAGCCAGCTCTCTGCTGTGAATATTCCCCCCCATAGCCACGAGAAGATAATCCTAGAAAGCAAGCGCTGACACTGGCCTCTGAAGTGTTGCTGAAGGCAGCTAGATGAAGAAAAGAGTCTATGGCAGGAACAGAAGAGCCTCTTTTTGCATGGTAGTTGCACCCCCAGGCTATGGATGGAAACAGATCCTCTCTAAGTGCATCAAGCCCTGAGCAAACCTGGAGAATTTACATAAGCCTTGAAGTTTAGGATATGCATAAAGGAAGAAATTCAGAGAGCAACCCTCGCTTTGTCTCCAGCGATCATGAGGAAGTGACGTTTTCCACATTTTCTGTGCTGCCCTAAGGCTTCGCTCTTACGCAACAGCGGCTTTTGAAAAAGCAGCCTCAGCATCAGCACTCTTTCCCCTCCCTTTCGTAAGAGATTCTCCTTCCAGGAAGGGTCAAGAACATCCCCCATGAACCTCCAGCACCACATCTGGGCTCCTTCCTGCAGCACCAGGGAGCCCATTCCTTCCTGGAGGCTGTCCCTGCTCCCACCCTCCAGGGAGCTGAACTCCAAGGCTCTTGCAGGACACAGGATGCTCCAGAGGCTCCTTGGACACCTTGCTCTCCTTTGGAGAAGCAGATGACCCATGTGACAGGCTGATATCCTTCCAGCTACGACTGGAACACGAACCGGATCAGGTCATGGTCCTATTTTATTTCTATAAATGCCTACCACACGGAGGGAGCTGTGGGAGAACTGGGTGTACTCGAGTAAAAGCCAGACAGAGAATGTGAATGAAAGAGGCAAAGTAGAAGAGTAAGGTGGGAGAGCAGATGGATGACAAGTCCAGGGTCACCTAACGTGACCCAATGAATCATTACAGGCCAGAGGAACCTTGGCAACAAGCCCAAACTCACCAGGAAGCCTCACCTGCATATTTTGTGCCTTATAAAATCACAGAATAGTTTGGGTTGGAAAAGACCTTAAAGACCATCTCATTCCAGCCCCTGCCCTGGTCAGGGACACCTCCAACCAGACCACCTTGCTCCAAGCCCCCTCCAACCTGGCCTTGAATCCCTCCAGGGATGGGGCAGCTTCTCTGGGCAACCTGGGCCAGGCTCTCACCACCTTCACACCAAAGAATTTCTTCCTTATATCTAGTCTAAGTCTTCCCTCTTTTAGTCTGAAGCCATTAGCCCTTGTGCTGCCACAGCACATCAACTGAGTCATTTCTAAAATAAGCAAAGGTTTGGGTCTCGGTTTTGAGGTATTACTTTAGCACAGCTACAGTAAACCAGAACGGCCTTTCTGATCCTGAGTTACACACTGATGCACAAGCCAGCCCAGCAGAGCAATCACCAGTGCTCCAAACTGGGAGCCAGGCAGGGCCAGCAGCGACTCCCGCTCCTCTCCCACTCCTGGGTCAGCGCTGAGAGGATGCTCCAGACGGGCAGCTCTGCTGGGGTCACCCTGCACAGGTGAAAAATTGCTCCATCAGGAGAAATCAGTCTCCTACAGAAGCCAGCACAAGATACTCTGGGTTTCCAGCTCTTCCCCCAATTACTGGATCTCCATCCTCCCATTCTCTGCTGTTAGCACCCACCTTCCCAGCCCTAGGTACGTGCCAGCGTTCACTGTGGCACGGAGGCCATGGGGTGAGCGTGTGCCAGAGCAGCAGCAGCGTTTGTTTTGCACTGATGTGAGCAGTGTTTTCACCCAACTGTGCAGTGCAACCCTGTGGAAGAGCCAATTCTCCCACTGGCACACGTTCCTGCTCCTGGACACAAACACCCCATGGGACGGAGCCACCGGATCTGCCTGCGAGTGAGACACGAGGTTTGTCATGGGCTGAGGTGCAAAAGGCCAGCCAGGCACCGAGGAAGGCTCCAGACACCTTCAGCATTCTTTCATTCTTTCCTTGACAACAGAGAGCACCATCCACAACCCTTTGCCTTGAACATGGATGGGCTAAACTTTAAGGATGAGGGAAGACAAACTGATACACGTGATGGATGAGGTGGTGTCGATGGATGTGCTGAGGTGGTGATGACGGATGTGCTGAGCTGTTGAAGCCCAACAGATTGCCTCTATCTTGCTCCAGCCCATCCCTGTGGTCAGAACCTCCATGGAGACACTCACTTTAGGACATTCCCTCCCCCTGCAGACCTCTCTGGGTGACTCAAGGCTCTTTCTTCAGCACCCTCAGCTATTGCCCCACAGGGACCACAGTGACACAGACACATGGCACCCACACAGACTCTGCCACCTCATCAATTCGCTTACGGATACTTCTGCATCACGCTGAGCATCCACCGCCATCACCCCCCCGACTCTGCCAAGGGCTGATGTGCCTTGGCACAAATTCCCCCTCCGAGGTGAGTCTGGGAAATTTCCAAAGTCAGTTCAACGAGTGCTCGTGCTCCCTTAGCTATTTATAGCTTGACAACGGGGACAATGCCACCCAAGCACACCAGCTCGGCGTGCTCTGGCTAAACTCAAAGCCAAGCACAGCACCGAGCAGCCTCAGGGCCGCCCGCAGCCAGTGCACATTCATTCACTGGGAGCAACTGGTGCTATATCTGGAAGCCAGTTTCAAGGGAAGACGGAGCTCTCCAAGGCAGAGAAAGAAAACAAATCCTTTGCCTGCATTCGGCAGGAAGCACTGCTCTGCTAAACTTCCTCGGCTCAACTAGACACAAGTTTTTCTGCTAAAAAGTTAGAAAAGCATTAAAAGCCCACACTGCTCCTCCCCTCCTGATTGCTGTACATCCCTGTGAAAGCTTCAACACACCATCACATCACAGAGCAAAGGTACTGACTCAGACCTCCTTTGGGTGACAAAACTGTCACAAAATACCCCAAGTGCTGCTCTTCGGGGAAGGCAGTTCAGCAGAAAAGCCCTGTACGCATCCGAGGAGGGGGGAGTGGGGTGGCCAGAAATAAACCACACACATTATGGCACCAACAAAGGCAGGATCATCAAGATCAGCATCCCAGCCGTTCAGTGAGGCTGCGAGCAGCAGGATTTCTGCTGTATTTTTAGGGCAGTCAGAGCAGCAGACAAGATCAGCCATGCCAGGCACAGGGCTGTCACAGCCTGTGTCACACCGAGCTGCTCAAGCCTGACACGAGCCCACCCCGCTGCAACCAGACTGCCCAAACTCAGCAAGGCCAGGACACGCTGCCCCAGCCATCTGTTGTCTCCCCCATTTCACCAACGACACTAAAGTCAGCAAAGAAGCTGCTCAGAGGGAGCCAGGGACGGCCACATTCCTGCCTTGAGGGAGCAGAGCGAGGTAATGAGACACAGGCACGGACTCAGCAGCTTGCAGGACTGACTCACCTCCCCGGCCCTCGGCAGCTCCGGGGCTGGATGGAGATCAAAAGGTAATAAATCAGATCAGAAAAACTAAGGTCTTGATGTCTGAACCAGAGATGGAAGAGGAGATTCGCACACCTCCCCTGCGAGAGTCGCACCGGGGCAGGAGGAGCTGCCTTCTCTCGGAGCGTTGCCAACACACTTGTTTGTTTTTTCCCCTCCCCAAGGTCCCAGCTGGTAAATACAGGAAGGCAGGATCTCCCAGACAGACTCACTCCAAAAAGCACGTATACCGTTGCGTCCCAAAATCTGAACAGGAAAAAGCCTGAAAATCCCAGCCATGAAGACTCCAAATACTCAACATCTCCTTATTAGTGACATTTGCAAAGCTCGTTTTTGTTTCAGCAGTTTCTAATAGTCGGGGGGGGGGGGAGGGAGGTGTAGTACTGGCCTCCAGCCTCCCAAGAGTCGCTTCCATCCCAGTAACCCACGGTAGGAGAACTGCTTGGCCAAAGCCATGTATCCCAGAGCCATCAGTTCTGCCACTCGCATCCCTAGAGCCTACCCCAAAAAGTGTTAAGCAACCTGCCTCCCTTCCCAACACCAGTTATAACCCAGTCTTTACTCCAGTCCACAGCCCAGCGACACACGAAGGCAGAACCCAGGGCCAGAGTCGTGACACACACACTCCAGCCATCACAGGCCTGAACTCCTGTCCCTGCCAGAGCCACAACAGAAACCCTGACCCACAATCTCACAGACATGAAATTTATCACACTTTGTTAGTCCAGATTTAACACTGTGTCGCATTGAAACGCCCCCACCGGATCAGAACTGCTCTGGAGAGCACCCAGCACCAACCCAGAGCACAGGCCTCTCTCCGCCCTGAGGACATTCCTGTCCAAGCCCCAGCAGGATGCAACAAAGCCGCTTAATAAAGTGCAGGAAAAAACACACTCGGCCTCGCTCACCTCCGTCCCCCTGCTACCCCGTCCCAGGACAAGACACAGGCTCACACAGACCAGCTATAACACTGTGACAGGTCCATCCCCAAGTGACACGTCCAAAAGGTGCAGGACCCTGTTTGGGACAGGTCTAACCTCGTTACCATCTCACGCGCTGACGCCTGCTCAGCTCCCAGCCTCGCTGCAAGCACTTTTGCTGCCATTTTCATGCTCCCACTTCCTGCTCACATCAGGCAGCCGAATAGGAAGTACTGAAATCCTCTGATCCTTGCTGCAAACCAGGAAGCACTGGAGATCTCCTGAGAAAGGCTATGATTTCCAGGCTGGAAATGCTCTGCAAACATCTGGTCAGAGGTATCGCATCCGGACCCTCAGAGTGCGGGGCCCACCCTCCCCATCCTTCCCGAGCCTGCTGCTTTCACAAACACGGGGAAGAAACCACTTAGAGCTCATCCAGGTCAGGCAAAAACTACTGCACAGCCCAAATCTTCTGGCCATTCACTCTCCTTTCTCTCCCAGGACAAGCGACACCTCATCTCTCCTGCACACACCAAGCCACATCCAGCCCGGGCGCACATCTCAGCACCGCCTCCACAGCAGCCTCCCGACGTCCCATTACTCAGCAGAGCCTCCTGACATGCCCAAACCCCGGATAATACCTTTACCATGGAAAAAGGTGTGGGAAGATCTGCTTCTCGTGAGCCCTGGGATTGCCAGCAAAGGGCAAATCTTGGACGACTCACAGATCTGTGGGCTGCATTGGCTCGGTCTCCAGACAGATCCGGGCTACTCGGGTTATCGATGGCTCTTTTCCCAGCTCACATCCCTTCCCAACAAGGTATTTAGTGAGAAAAAGAGATGCTTTTTGAGTAAATACACCTAAGGAGGATGCAGCCAAGCATCCATTTAGTGCCGTCACTCCTCTGCCCTTAGAGCCTCGTTCCCTGCAAGCACTGCTAGCATTCAGAAGGGAAAGGCGACGAGGTTAGAACAAAAATGCTCCAGCAAACAAGAGGCTCGGGTTTACCACATTCAAAAACCACATTCTCAAAGGCAGCCACAGGTCTGCGGACCTTGCTGGACCCGAGGAGTCTGGGACTCATGAGCTTGAAGTCTGTCCTTCAGCTTGTTCAGGCTTAGGACCGCAGGCAGGCTGGGGACACTGTCCCCTCCCGGGGTGGATGGGCTGCTCCTGAAGCCACCATCACCCCGTGCTTCCCCAGCACCAGCCTGGGCTCCCCCCGCTGGAGCTGGGGCCCCCCCGTGTGCCAGGCCCCCCCCGTGTGCCAGGCCGTGGGATGCTCCCTCGCCCGGAGCCTGGCACGCCACACGCCAGAGCGAGCCACACACCCCGACACCAGGGGTGACACCCCTCCATCAACATCCAGCACCTCCAGTCCAGCCCTGGCTGGGGCTGCGGACTCTGAGGCAGGGCTCCAACACCCCCGAGTCAGAGCCACCCCGATCCAGACCAGTCGTGGAGGGGACCCGGCTTCAGGGCACCCCTTCACAAAATCCGGGGGGGACTGGGGAGCAGGGGGTGCAAGGCCCGGGGAGGGGAACGACGAGCAGAGACACGTTTGGCCAGGGCTGCTCAGGGGGAGGCATCTTCCCCCGGGGACTGGAGGGGAAACGGGGCCAGGCCTGGCCCGGAGGGGGGGTGCCCGGACAGGGGTTCAGTCGGGGGAGGCCTCTAATGCCCCCCCGGGGATGGGGGGCCTAACCCGGGGGAGGCCCCTCCTGCACGGGGACGGGGTGTCGGCCCGGGGGAGGCCTCTAAATTCCCCCGGAGATGAGGGGCCCGGCCACGGGGAGACCCTGGATGGGGGCTCAGCCCAGGGGAGGCCTTTAACGCTCCCCGGGGATGGGGGTCCCGGCCCGGGAGAGACCCCTTTCCCGGCCCCGGGGGTGACAGAGCGATGCCCGCCAAGGTGGAAGCGTCCCCGCCGCCGCCCCAGTGCCTACCTCGGGCGGGGGCCTGCGGCGGGGCCGGGCGGGGACAAAGGCGAGGCCGGCGGGTCGGCGGGCTGAGGCTGAGGCTGGGGCTGAGGCTGAAGCGGAGGCGACGGCGGAGGCGGCGGGGCGGCCGCCGGCCGGGCCGCGCTGAGCGGCGGGCGCGGGGCTCCGCTGGCGGCTCGGCTCCACCTGCGCCGCCGCCGCCGCACCGGAACCGGGCGGGGAGGAGCGGCCCGGCCCGGCCCGGCCCACGGCGCGTTGTCTGCGGGCGGCGCCGCCCCGCGGCCGCGGCCAATGGCGCCGTCCCCGCCGCTCCCCGGGGCCGGGCCCGAACCGCGGCCGCCGCCGGCACCGGCCGCCGGGGCCCGCAGCGGGATCCGCGGAACGGGGTGCAGGCGCGGGGCGGCGGGGATCCTGCCCCCGGGACCGGCCTGGGGAACCCTGCTCCCGGACGGAACCGGGATTCACCTGCTTGAGGCAAAGCGGGACCCCTCGAGCGGTACCGGCGGGGGCGGGCAGAGCCCCGCATCCGGCCCCGTGTCACGGCTGGGCTGGAAAAGCGCCTCCCGTGCACCCGGATCGCCGTGGCTTCGGCCTTGAACCGGGACCAGGCACTGCCACTCATCGCATCGTCGTGGGATGCTCTGAGGCACCGGGCACTGCTGTTCCCATGGGCATCCCGGCGCCTGTAGCTCCTCCAGCACCCATGGCCACCCACAGGCCATCCTGGCACCCATAGGCATCCCAGCACCCAACAGTCATCCCAGTACCCATGGTCCTCCAGGCATCCACGGCCATCCTGGCACCCACGTCCATCCCATCCTGGTACCCCTGTCTGTCCCGGTACCCCTGGCCGTCCCCAGTCTCCTCCTGCCTTGCCTGGTGTTCACACACACATGGGGCAGGCAGCATCCCACAGAGCTGCAAGCTGATGGGGGGCAAACAAAAGCGTCTTCTGTGCCCTGAGGAATGACTGTGTAAAACCCCAGTGCTGGCCCAGGAGGCCGTGTAACCCACCGCCAAAATGCCTAAAAGTATTTTTAAAAGGGGGCAGCTTTAGCTGCTGGGGTGCTGCCTTCGGAGGTGGCTGTGTCTGCGCCGTGTTTTGCTTGGACATGTGATGCCATTCTTGCTTACATGCTTGCTTCAAATAGAGACTATTTCAGTTCTGTCTGAACATCTTATTTTTTTTTAACGTCAGAAAAGTCAGGCAGTAAGGTGCTTTCTGAACTTAACCTTGTGTTCAACGGCTCCTCCTCACCAGCTGCACAAATTTGGTCCCACCAAACCCATCCCGCTGAGATCAGTGAGCCACAGAGAAGCTTTGCTGCAGCCTGTAAATCCCAGATACAGAAAATGTAAGGGTCGGGTTGGTTACATGCAGGAACTTAAGAAACTCATCTCTTGCAGCAAGAGCTCTTCAGTAAGAAGCTCTGCCGTTACTGCAGTTTTTTATCTCGCTTCCCAAACCCGCCATCTCGGGCAGGACTCTTTGCTAGAGAGAGTCAAGTACAATTCACAGACACATATACAGAGGAAAAACTAGGAATTGCGCATTTAAAACCTCTTGCAGCTGGACCCTGAGCCAGACTTATTCACTTAATTAAGTTTTGGAAAAGACTCTTCCACCACAGATTTACTTACAAAATCTGAAATCTGGCGAAGTCGCGCAGCAGTGCAGAGGACACACAGCACAAAACTCAGGGCTGCCTTTGGCAGATTGGGGCCGTTTCCTGCACGTTTCCTTGGGACTTGGCCACCAATGACAAGTCCTTTCAAGTGGCCACATCATTTGGATTTGATGCATCCGGCTGGTAAAAATAAGGGTGGCTCCAGAAAGATATGGGATGTGCAAGCAGGAAGGAGCCATGAACCTCACCAGCCTTTTCTATTGCTATTTTTATTAGTCTTACGTGTATTCTCTTTAAACCCAGAATTAACACAGACCACAGTCTGCCTCTATTTAATGGAAATTGAGTTAATCATTCCTCTTCAGCACAGCATTTTTGGGCGCTCTAATATCCGCATGAACATTTAGGCTGTCTTTTAAACATCCCTGGTTTTCGACACTCCAGCCAGCTTCAGCACTCCTGTGTCTACATCCCACTGGGACTGGATTCATTCTAAAATGCCAGTCCTACAGCCAGGCTGGGACAGACAGATGTCTCAGGGGCTGGAGCCCTGGTGGATAGGGGCTTTCTGGAGGCTCCAGCCCAGCCTTGTCCTCAGACCACCACCCTCCCTACCACCACAGCAGAGTGGTCATGGCTTTTCCTCACTCAGGCTGGTTGTCTCTAAGGATGGAGACCTTCCACCTCTCTGCATGCCCACCCCAGGGCTGTGAACCATCTCCGTTTCTCCAGCCTGTACCAGCCAACACCAAATTGTCCCAGTTGCCTGTTGTGATATCATGTGGCACCAGGAACAGGCTGACTCTGCTGTCTCAACCCTCAGGTTGCTGTAGGATGTGGTTAGGTCCTCTCCTTCATATCCTCTTCCCTAGCCCAAAACAGACCCTCTCCTTGTAAGCCCCTTGCTTTTGACCCTGACCATTTCAGCAGCTGTACTGCAAATGCAATAACCATTAGAGCAAGACCCAAAAATCGGGTTGCCCACCTGGGAGCACCCAGGAGCACCCTCATCTTCAGGAGGAGGGAGCTGCATTGTCTCATATCCAATAAATATGGAATTATATAGAGCAGACCTGCTTCGACAGGAGGGACTGCAAGCAGCTTGTTCCAGCAATGCCTCAGCCGCATGGTCAGAAAGACCCAGGGCAGCTGGAAATATGGTTCAAATCCTTGTCACTAGAAGCCAAACTTGACCCTGAGGCCCCTCCATCCTGGGTCCAAGCCACCAAGTTGCTGAGAAAAGGGGCAGTAAATGCCCTGGCAGAAGGCCCCAACCCGAGGAGAGCTTTGCAAACCTAATTGGAGATAAGCACTTCCGCATAGCCCCAAGTAAAACTCATAAATTGCATAAAATTGCAGGCTTAAGACACACCTTTCTGCGTGTGTTTCCCAGTGACTCTCTCTCCCATCACCCTGCTGTGGGAGCTCGTCCATGGAGCCTCCTGGGGGGATCGGGGCTGGGATGGAGCAATTCCCATTGGAGCCAGACACAGTGGGGTGAGGAGGGGACGAGCTGGGGACAGGAGAGCAGGAGCATCCCCGTGCAGTGCAAAAGAAAGGAAATGAGCCAAATTCAGAGCAAAGGAGGAGGTGCTCAGGGGCTTCAGATCCCATCTGAAGGCAGGGTGGTATCACTCAAGATTTCCTTGCTGGCTGCAGGGTGAGCAGCCTGCGACGGCGGTGATTCGGCCACAGGAAGACAGCTGCTTTCCCAGGAAATCCAAAGCACAGGGGATTCTCTGACCACTGAATTACACTTCTGTTTTCCAAAAAAGAAAACACTTCAGACACAGAGCAAAACCCTGTCTCGTCCCAGAGCGAGGAGACCCAGAGGAGCTCAGCAGAGGTCAATCAGTGCAGACACAGTGAGATAATCACCGAAACACTGGTGGGCAGTGGCTGTGTTTTTGCTGAGCTATTTTGCTCACTCTTACAATACCAGAACAGAATATGGGAAGTTACAGCTCAAGCATGCATGCACACAGGCTGGCACATGGTCCTAAGCCCCAGTTAACAAGCCGTTATTTTCTGCACTCTCTGAAACCTGGGGGGGGGTTAAACTGCAGCCACCCACAGTGAATCTCACTCTTGGGGCTTTCTCTTTCCCTTTCATTTACACCAGTTTTCTTCTGGATTGGCCTTTCTTTCCCTTTCAGTTCCAAATTCTCAAAACCTCATTGATAGAATCACGAAATTGTTTGGTTGGAAGGGACCTTTCAGCTCATGGAGTCCAATCATCAATGCAGACCCCCACTGACCCATGTCCCTCAGTACCACGTCTGCCCAGCTTTTAAATCCCTCCAGGGATGGTGACTCCACCACTGCCCTGGGCAGCCTGTTCCAAGGCTTCACAAGTTCCTTGGAGGAGATGCACGACCCTCAAACAACACCTGATAGTGGTTCAGTCCACAGCAAGGACAGAAGGAGGTGACAAAGGCTTTTTAGTAACTCATCACTTAATGCCTCTCCAATTTCAAAATAGGACTGGAACAGAAGTGCTAGTCACTTGAGATGGTTGCAAATGAATCACAAACCAATGCTGGGGGAGATAATAGGGAAACCTCAGCGTTGGAGTCAGCAGAAGAAGCTGACCAGTGGGGGAAGGACCATTAATGTCCTTGATTTCATGAGCTGCAAACACACCGGTCATTTCCCAGACTGGAGAAGATGCCAGGAAGGGGGTCCACATATGCATCAGCCCAAGCTGTGCTTTGGGACTATGGGAGGACCATGCCACAAAGCAAAGAGGTGACAAGAGGGACCCAACGAGGTGCAAAACCTCTTCAGATGCACAGAAAATATGGGGTGGGTGAGCTGTTGTGACCCCTGATTGACCAGGCAGACCCACAGACACCCTGGGGCCAAGAGGACATCGCCTGCCCAGCCAGGGGTCCACATGTCAAGCCCACCCTGTCCTCACCTCAGGCAGCCTCATGACACGGGACACTGACAGGCTCCAAGAGCCCCAACAACACCAAAATTGCCATAGCAATGTTTCTATGACTAACAGATTATTCTGAGAACAGTCAATAACTTCACAACATAAGTCCCAGGAGGCCCAACTCTACATAAATTTGCATATTACTCACTGGAGCCAACCAAAGGTGCAACTGGTGAGGACCGTTCTCTATGGTTTATGTTGGGCAGCAGCAGGAAAAAGAGTTTCATCCTCCCCATCTAGGTCTTTCCCCTGTTCAGTGCTCTGAATTCCCCTAAACTCATCCTTCACAAAGGCTCAGTCCCATTGGGAAGGGCACACTGGGTCCTCCTGACCACAACCAGCCCCTTCATTCCCACTGGTTGCTCCCCATTCCAGTGAAACATAGGAGTCTACCCCAGAGCATCCTGGAGGAAGCTGGTGGTTTTCTCTTACAGCTCAAATAAAAGATCAGATTTGGGGTGGGCTGGAAAAACCAGCATTTTTCTGGTCTTTGTATTCAGCTTCGAAATTTCTGAATGTTTTCACGTTCACATTTTGAAAAGGAAGTAGTTTGGCTTCTCCTGTGACAACCCCATTCAGGAGCAAAACCCACCTCCACCAGCAAAGACATCCCACCAAGACCTTCCTTCATGTAGATGACCAGAGCTGGGACTGAAGTTATTGGGGAATGGAACCAGCTGGCAGCCTGAGGTCAATCAAGATTATTTTGGAAGCATAGCTGGTATTTTTAGCTTGGAAAGCAAGGCACCGCTTCCCTTTCTCGGGTCTCTCCTCCCTCGCAGCCCCTTGCCAGGGAGGGGGGGGCTCTGCTGTGGCCAGCAGGGAGGGGAAAATGTGCAGAACCCACTGCTGGTTGTGAAAGAAATGTGCTATTTTGATCGGTGAAGATGAATGCTCCCCACGTTGTGCAACCCTCAGACTGACGGGGAAGGAGACAACGGTGCTCAAGGCTGCCCAGGCTCGTCCTCCCCAGCTCACAGCAAGGAGGGAGGCTGCCCACAGCTCAGCCCCAGTGCTCGGGGTGGAGAAGAGCAAGTAGAACCACAGAGTCATGGACTGGCAGGAACCTCTGGAGATCATCTCCACCAGCCCTTCACAGACCAGGGTCACCCAGGGCAGGTCCCACAGGGTTGTGTCCAGGGGAGGCTGGAATCTCTCCAGAGCAGGAGACCCCACACCCTCTCTGGGCAGCCTCTTCCAGGGCTCTGCCGTCCTCACATGAAAGAAGTTCCTCCTCATGTTGAGATGGAACTTCCTGTGTCCCAACTTGTGCCCATTGCCCCTTGTCCTGTCACTGGACACCACTGGGAAGAGTCTGGCCCCATCCTCCTGACACCCACCCTTTAAGTATTTATAAGCATCGATGAGACCTCCCCTCAGCCTTCTCTTCTCCAGCTGAACAGCCCCGGGTCCCTCAGCCTTTCCCCAGCAGAGAGATGCTCCAGTCCCTCATCGTCCTCACAGCCTCCGCTGGACTCTCCAGCAGTTCCCAGTCCTTCTTGAACTGGGGAGCCAGAACTGGTCCCAGTCTCCAGCTGTGGCCTCCCCAGGGTAGAGCAGAGGGGGAGGACAACCTCCCTCCACCACAGGAGACCATTGGCCTTCTTGGGCACACATTGCTGGCCCATAGGCAACTTGTTGTTCACCAGGACTCCCAGATCCCTCTCTGCAGAGCTGTTCTCCAGCAGATCACCCCCAGCCTGTTCTGATGCGGAAGGTCCCAGTCTGCCTGGGAGGGGGAAAGAGGGTGGGCACAGTGGGCACTTCCCCACTGAGGCATTTGCTGAGCAGCTGGACGTGCTTTTCCCACACATCACACCCGAGCCGTGCAGCGAGCCAGAGAGAGCTGCAAAACACAAGGAGAAGGCTGGGAATGTCCCCAGGGCTGGGGACAGCCTGCAAGCTGGGGATACCCCCCAAAATGGCAGGAGCCATGAGGATGGGCATATGCCCTGGAGAGACATCGGGGCATGGAGAGCCCTACTCTGGCCTATGGCCCCCATGCAGGGGCATCTCGGAGACCCGGAGATCTTCTTCTGCCCACCCACACTCAGGACGGCGCGGTCCCTTCCCACACTGTGCCTGCGGCGTCTCTGCCCACGGGGAAGAGCGAGAGGCCGGGAAGGCGGCGGCTGCAGCAGGTGAGGAGTGACTGCGGTTTCGGTCCGAGCAGCAGAGCGGCCTCTGACGCGCTCCCCAACCCGCCCCGCGTCACGGAGCCGCGCTGGGAACCTGGGCTGCAGCCAGCTTCCTCCTGGCACCCGGCTGTCCCGAGCCCAGCCCTGGGAACAGAGACATCCCCGGTGCATCCCTGGCGGTGAGCAGCAGTCACCGGGCGGCTGCTGGCACCGGGAGGGCGGTGGGGACCCCGGCGATCACAGAATTGTCCAGGTTGGAAGGGATCATCGAGTCCAACCATAAAGACCATCGAGTCCATTATGGGGAAGAACCCGGTGACAACAGGGACACAGCACTCCCATCCAGGACTAATTGCATGTCTCTGTAATTACCTGAGCAAAACAAAGGCTGTGTGAGCATGAGGGGAGCACATAGAATCACTATAGGCAGGACACACAGCCTCAGGGGCAACCGAGCAACCTCTCCTCTTGCTTTGTGCTGATTCAGCTCCATCCACACACTTCCCATCCCCAAACCATACCTCTTTCCACCCGCCTGTCCTGCACAGCCCTCTGAGCATATTAGGGCTGCTCCAGAGCTGTGCACAGACCATCCCCACATCAGCTGTGGGCCTCACAAAATATGAAAAAATGAGAGGTTTTCCTGCTTTCCAGGGGGAAATGGCACTGTGCTAGGTTTGAGTATTTTTTGGGCTCCCTGGGCTGAAGCAAGAACTCCTAGTCTGGCAGTGGGAGCTGCTGGTAAGATGCCGAAAATCACTTTGTTCTCTCTCGGTAGCTGTGGATCTCCTGCTGCTGCTCCAGCACACAGCATCTGCTCCGAGCACACCCTCAGCATCCCCCTACAAACCAAGGCAGGACATCACCGACCCCACTGGGGGTGACAGCATGACCCCACAGCTGCCTCCACTCCCCACAACCACACAGCCCCCAGCACCCCAGAGAGAGGCCACAGCTGACATGGCACCCACGGCAGCACATCTCAGTGCTGGCAGGTTTGGAGATGCGATTGAAAAGGAAACCTACTCTGTTTCCTCAGATCCTGTCTAAAACCCTCCCTCTTTCTGGCTTCAGCTGCAGCCCCACGCGGGTGACACTGCAGCCTCACGGGTGACACTGCAGAGCCCTGCGTGGCGCTACCTGGGGTCCCTCTGCCAATGGGTCCCTTTTGCCAAAGCAAACGCAGCAGGGCCCCTCAGGGCTGTCCTGGTCTGAGCGACTCAGGGAAAAACTGCACTTTTAGAAAACTCTAATGCCTCAGATGGTGAAAAAACTTTATCACCAGCTCTGGGGATGCAGGTATCAAGGTCTCAGTGTTTTCAAGGTGCTGGGGATAGTCCTTGGGTATTTTATATTGGTATTGGGACCAATATTGGCTCTTTAGCGTTACTAATGTTAATTATTTAGTTTTATTCTATTAAATCTGTTTATATTTCACCCTTTGGCTTTCCTTGATTTTCTCTGATTCCCCTTCCCAGGAGGGGAGGGGGTCACTGGGTGATAAAACAAGTGTCTAAACAACAATAAATTCTTGTGGGCTTCTCAAACCAGAACAGTGCACAAGCAGGGATTAAAACATTCCTCCCATCTCCTTTATTTCTTTCCCAAATCTCCTTTTCCACCCCCCCCCATTACTCCTCTGTCAGCGATGGAATTTGGGGTGCTGCAGAGAGTTTGGGGCCAACCCATTGAGCAGCCACAGGACTGGCTGACCCAGCACACAGGTGGGCTAGTTGCTGACTTGGGCACAGGAGTGCTTGATGCCTTTTTTATTTGCTGATGTACAAAACAAGAGTGGCAACTTCCACCCTGCATTGGGCAACATGCAGCCGGGCTGGGGATGAGGTGCTGAGCAGAGCTTTGGGTAAAACAGGCGATGGGCTGGGTCCTGGGGACATGTGCTGGGCACACAGAATCCCTTGGGGTTGGAAGGGACCTTTGGAGATCATTGAGTCCAACCCCCTGCCAAGCAGGTCCACCCAGAGCAGGTCACACAGGAATGTGTCCAGGGGGGCTTGAATGTCTCCAGAGAAGGAGACCCCACCACCTCCCTGGGCAGCCTCTGCCAGGGCTCTGCCAACCTCACAGGAAAGAAGTTCCTCCTCATGTTTAGGTGGAATTTCTTACATTGAATTTTGTGCCCATTTCCTCTTGTCCTGACACTGGGGACCACTGAGAAAAGACTGTCCCCATCCTCCTGACACCCACCCTTGAAGTATTTATAGGTGTTGATCAGATAGATTCCCCCTCAGTCTTCTCTTCTGCAGACTAAAAAGACCCAAGTTCCTCAGCCTCTCATCATAAGAGAGATGCTCCAGGCCCCTCATCATCTTCCTAGCCCTCTGCTGTCCCCTCTCCAGTAGTTCCCTGTCCTTCTGGAACTGGGGAGCCCACTGGTCTGTGTTTCCCATCCCAGGGTCTAAGCAGTACAAGTGAAGAAATCGCAGCCAGAGCAAGGGCCGAACAGGTCCTGGACACACTGGGCAAATGTTAGCCCACTCCCAGTGCAGTTTTGGACCCAGGTCCATCCTGCCTGGAGACACCGGGCACAGCTGGAGAGGCTCTGCAGAGCTACTGCTCGGTATTTAAACTGCTTGACTTCCATTCAGTAAAATGATTCATATTTAAATGCAAAATGCTGGGAGCTGCAGACTCTCTGCACACAGGAACCTGTATGATAAATAGAGGGACTCTTCATCAGGGAAGGGGAGCCATAGGATGATGGGGAAGCATTTTAAACTGAAAGAGATGAGATGTGGGGAAGAAATTTTTTGCTGTGAAGGTGGTGAGATCCTGGTTGAGGTGGCCCCGAGAAGCTGTGGCTGCCCCATCCCTGGAGGGGTTCAAGGGCAGGTTGGAGGGGGCTTGGAGCAACCTGGTCTGGTTGGAGGTGTCCCTGCTGAGGGCAGGGCAGGGGTGGGGAATGAGTTGATCTTTAAGGACCCTTCCAACAACAAAAAATAATTTTTTTCTCCTCCACAGGCCCTTGTCTTGCACCACCTCCATGTACACCACGGTGGGTGCACCCTCCATATGGATTCAGCTGGGACTCAGGCTCTGAGGACCCTCAGAGACCTCACAGCACCCACCAGCCAAAGGGGCAGAAGACTCAAGGGGCTGCCACCAGCTGACCCATTTCCCCATGAAGCCTGTCCTCCACCCGTGCTTTTAACTGAATGATGACATCTATTTGCTTGGCAGCCCAGAATTTTGTTTTAAATAGACACTCCTTGACTAAGACCTACAAAAATACATTCACCGTGCGGCTGCTGCGCGGGAAACCACAGCATGGCAAAGAGGAACCATCGACTTTAAAAAAAAAACAATTTAAAAATCAAAAATAATCACACTTCTGTGTGCCTGTTTCACCCTCCCGTTGCTGCCAGCGCTGCAGCTCCTTGACAAAGTGATGGGCAATTAGAGGGAAGGGGCAATCTGGGGGGTGGTGGGGTGCCCCTGGGGCACGGGACACCTTCCCCCCACCGCTCTTGTGGGGCTTCCGTACAGCCCCGGGGGAGAGAAAAACATCTGTTTTAAAAACAGGAAAATGTGATTGTAAAACCACAACAATGGGCTGGGGAAGGAGCTGGAGTGCTCTCAATTTAGCTTTTGAAACTGCCTTCGAGTTGACTAAATGTTTCTGCAGCAGAGCCCATTGCAGCCACACACCCCCTCCTGACGCCGGGGGCCAACGCAGTGACTCGGTGGCCTCCTTGCCTCTCTTACAGCCCAGTGCCAAACCCACACCCCCAATTTCAAGCCACTCAGATGGGGTTTGCAGCACAGAGACACACCGGTGGGGTCCTTCCCTGTGGAGAAAGGCACAGCCCAATCTATACAGGAGTTTCTATGGACTTCTGCCTTTTTGATATAACCTTAAAAGCAACTCCAGTGTGGCAATCGCATGAAAGCCCATCGCACGTATACATCAAGCTCTACCTGCTCCTCCTTGCCTTTTCCATTAGAGAAGCTCAGACCAAACGGTTTCACAGAAAGGGGCCGTATAAGTTTACGGCAGTTTGCAAATGTCACCACCTGAGTGACTGGAAATTGTTTATTTCCCTTTAAAATGCCCAGAGGATTTGTAGCCAGATAAAGAAATAATAGCCGGCAAAACTATGTTTTCCTAAACACCAGGAGAATGAACAAAAGCCTCTGGCATGCTCAGGGCACTGCTCTGAGCTGCTGGGCACATTGGCATCAGAGGCTGTAGCCCCCCCCGTTATGGTACAGCCTCCTCAGCCACCGGTCCAGAATCCACCCCAGGTCCCCGGTGTGGGTGTCCCGCACCTACCCCAAAAATCTGGTTCTTCTCCCCATGGGGTGGGTTTGGGGACCTACAGGTTAAAGCATCCCATGCCCTACAGGTTAAAGCATGGGATCGCTCAGGGGCTGAAGCCAACTGGGAAGGGTCTGGGGTGCCTCTGCTGTGGGTCCTGCCCTCCCCACCAGAAAACCCAGAGAGTTCCCCAGCAGAGAGGAGGTTTGGGTGGGTCACATGGCCCCGTTGGTGGCTTTTCCTCTCCAAACCTTTCAGACAAATAAGGCAGATCTTTGATTATGAAGGCACAAAAAAAGACAGTTGTGCCCCATCATGAAGCATCTCAGAAGCATCCTGGGTGCAGGAACCACCTGAGTTTGCCTAAACTTGGCAGCGGCTGCTGAAAGAGAAATGGCAGTTTCTTAACCTGACCCAGGCAGTTGTGATTTTCTCATCAAGCCAGTCAGAAACAGGAAATATTGATCTGAAGGCAGCAGCTTCCTGAGCCATCAGCGTGGCTGGCTGATAGAAAACACAACCCAACTGACCCAGGAGGGCAACTTTCCGTGGGCACCATCTCAGTCGCACCAGCGAGAAACCACACGTGAAATCCCTGGGCAGAGCAGGTTCGGTTCATCTCCAAAACAGCCCAGATGACTCATGCCCTAGAAAAGCTGTTCCTTTCTGTTGGCTTTGAAGTGATGCTCAGGTGAAGCCATCTAAAGGTACGTGAGAGAATTAATACCTTCAGGAAAGTTCCACCATCGAATGTACACGCCTGGCTCCTCCAAAGCCTAACACAGCTCTGAAGGCACAAGGACAGACAGACCCCTGCTCTGGCCCCTGCCCTTGAAGAAGGGTGGTAAAACGTACCAGGAGGTCAGGAAAGAGTCATAATCCATATGTCCTGACATGCAGTGAGGGGCTGAAGGCCACTTGTGCATCCAGGGGAAGCTGATGGGATGAATGAACTGCGATCAGAGGTGTTTGCAAGGGGAAACATTTCTCAGCGCAGAAGGATCTTTTTTGTCCAAGAGCAGAGCAAGATCCAAATGGAGATAATCAGATTTCAATGAGAAATAACAAACATTTAAGGGTTGTTATAATACCCCCAGGGGCAAGGTACTTTCTCCACCAATTCAACAGCTTGACTCAATACCTGCTGTTGAGCAAAGCTCTACCCAAACGCTCCAGTCCTGGGATAGGAAACCCCATGAGGTTGGATTGGGCTAGAAAGGGAAGACCAATATGTTTTAGAACTTTGTGACTGCAACCTCAGTGTCCTTTTCCTGGACAGGGTCTATCTGAACGGCCAGTGCGTTGTCTCCACACTTAGCAACGCAGCCATGCTGCCAGACTAGGCAGGTCTGCAGGGAAAGGTGGATTCCTGCCTTTCAAAAAGGCTCGGAAACACATCAAGAACAGCCGTGCTAGTAAATCTTTCCACCCAGCAAGCTATGACCTCAGCTCCCAGACTGTCTGCAAGGGCTGGAGGCAACACGCAGCTCCTTGGTGATGATTCCCCAGCAAACACATCCCCAGCAGCACAAACGGGTGACCTGGAATGGATTGTATCATGCTCAGAGCTTGCGGAGAAAGCCAGGAGCTGGACACACTGATGGCCAAGGAAGTGGGTGGGAAGAGGACATCTGATCAGCAGATGGGCTGAGATGTGAGAGCATAAGCAGCAAAGTTCTAACTATGGCCAGGAGATTTGATGTAGAATAATTCAAGTTGGAAGGAAGTGCTGGAGATCTCTAATTCAACCTCCTGCTTGAAACATGGACAGCTTTGAGATCAGAGCATAGAATCATAGAATGGTTTGGGTTGGAAGGAACCAAAAAGATCAGCCAGTTCCAACCCCCTGCCCTGGGCAGGGA
>BJBW01009756.1:0-31926 GCA_004320125.1 Scolopax mira
GAAAAAGCTCTGCTTGATGTAAAAGTTTAAATCATTACAGAGACAGTGTGAGGAGGACCCACTAGCAGTCTGGTCTAACACCTTCTTGAGACCTCAGCCTCACTGAACTTTCAATGCAAGAAGCTGAGAGTCTCCTTGAGTACTTTAGGGCCATCTCTTTGGACATTTCTGGAAGCTCCGGTCCTTTCAGAAGGAGAAAGGATTTAGTGTTGTATTTCCCATGTCCCAAAAAAGGCCAATTGAGGGAGAAGACAAAGGAGGATGAAATGACACTTCCTTCCTTCCTTCCTTCCTTCCTTCCTTCCTTCCTTCCTTCCTTCCTTCCTTCCTTCCCTCTACCTTCTTGAGAAAAAAAAAAAAAAAAAAGAAACAAAATTAATCTATTTGAGTGCCTTGAGCTGAACTCACAAATAGTATCAGGACATTCAAAATGACATTTCCATGTACATTTAGTCTTCCTTCAAAGATTTAACCAGTTTCTCCCTCACTCCAAGTTTTATCTTCTGACTGGTTATGGTGCCTTTAGAGCCTAGCAATGAGTCTGTTGTTAACAGTGCTTGGCCTTGGGTTTATTGGGAACAATTTTCCTCTTCTGTAGGGCTGCCCCTGAGCTGTCTTGAGAAGTTTCAAGTTCCTTGCAATCTCACTTGCACCCTATCTGCCTTTTACTTCTTGCTGTCTCTCCAATCACACCATTAATGCACATTTTAATTGTCCCTTTTTTATAACACTGTTTTGGTTTAACTGAATACTTAATTTTTTTCCCAGGTGAAAATTAACCATTTTACTCCCATTTGTTATTTTTGATTAGGCTGAATTCACACACAGCAGTTTTGCACTGATAAAACTGTTAGCTAAGAGGAAACTTTTCCTAATTTAAAGTGGCATTATACTGTAATTTATCCCTTCCCTATCCACACGGTAGTAAGCTATCCTATTCAATTCCCAATGAATTCACTGAATCCTTGAAAGCAGCCTGTTGCCAACACACTGGAAAAAACCCGCAACCTTTTCTTTTATCTATGTTTTTTTAATATTTTTTTTTTTCTAGGGCTACTTTTGCTGCAAACACACCCTATAATCATTTCATACTTACTGTATTTTTTAATATGAGACTGTTTCTATTTCTTCTTGTAGATGCACAGAGGAAGGATTTCCATTGTCTAAAGGATACCTGGATGGCTCCAACAACCTGTTCAGTCTTTTCTGCTCAGCCATCTGGCAGAGGGAGCTGCAGGGACCCAGCCCTGGACTGTGGGTTCATACTCTGCCAAATACAGTGCCTGCTCTTCTCACAGTGGGAATCACCCTGACGTGTCCCAGGGCCAACCTGAGCTTCATATTTATATTCTCATCACTCATTCATGTGATGAGGCTGAGATAAACATTCACCAAACAGAATGTGTAAGAGAGCAAGTATAGATCAGATGAAACGTGCCATAAAGAGCAGAGGAGCTGCTTTGCACATCATTGCTTTGAAACTTCTGGCTTTAATATATATTTTTATTGGCTTCCCTTACCAGCCTTTTTTTCTCCCATCTTGACCCATCTTGACACCCAGAAAAGAATCCCGAGTTTGTACAGTGACATAGAAGCAATTTGAAGCAAGACTAGATTAATTTCTATATTGCAGTCATTCCAAGAAACAGCATAGATAATATTGTGCCTGAGGGTAAAACATATTTGGACTGCTTTCATATTTTAATGAAAAGTATATTCCACTGAGTATTAACACTAAACAACATTACCAAGAGATATGTTAATAATAGTTTTGTAGCTTACTGGAAGATTAAGATTTGACAATTCTCACAGAAGCACAGCATTCTATGTAAATTCCTCTTAAACCTTGACAACTGTACTACAGAACTGATAATTTATTTATTTTAAAAATGTCAGCAGGGTATGACCACTGAGATGAAACATCTCATTTTCAAGAACATCTTCAGGGATGATGGCAAATTACAGGCACTCACAGCGATGCACTTGGCATTAAAGAATACAGTGTATGATCAAATATGACAAGTCGAGGACTTGGGGTTTTTTATAAACAGAACAATAAATTTGCTTAAAAGGTAGATAAATTGTGAAAGAATGCAATATTCTGTACTATGATGTTCTAGTCCAATGGCTCTGAATAACTAAAGAAGTTTATTTGTCTTTTATTTCAGAGAATTTAAACTCTGTCATCATCTCGGCTCTCAGTCTGTGTTAGTTAATAAACAGGGCCTGGTATTGCACTAGACAAAGAAATAATAACCTAATAAACAACAAAACAGTTTTATGCAACTGGATTTTTTTTACTTCTCCCTCCCAGGGAAACTGCCATGGAATTTCCTGCTGCTACTTTTTATATAAGACGCTGCTGTGGAGTTTATGTTTTCTCTCTTATATAAAGTACTTTTTAAAATCATTTTATCATTCATTCTTCTTTGAGATGAGAAAATCTCAGACTTTCCACTGTGTTATAAAAATGATTCTGTGATCAAAACGTAACAATGGCACACATAAAGTTTAATTTGCTGAAATAAAAACACAGATGCTTTAATATTCCCATCAGAACAGCAATTGTCTGGAAATTACCCTATCAGTAAATATACATCCAAAGATCACAAAAGACACAGAAACATTTTAAGAGCTCAGTGTAAGATTTTCCTGGTGAAGAATGACACGCTGTATTTCTTTATTCCTTTTGGCAATTCTGGCTTTGTAGAAAGATGCTTTTTCCCCAAAAAATATCTACAAAGAAAGAAGTGCTCAGTGCTGCCCGGCTCCCAGGTACTGATGCTATCATGTTTTAAAGGCTTTAGAGTAAGACCTTCACCTGGATAAGTCAGCATGGCCCCACTGACTTCAGTGCCAGCTCATATCAGCTGGGACTTCAACTTTCATGACTTCAATGAAGACTCTGTACTGTACGGAGGGTTACAGATTTGAAATACTTTTACTTTTATTGAATACATGAATGTTTCCAAGGTGCCTGATGCTGAAACACAAATGCGTTGCCTAGAGAACAGCTGTTTCCACCTGTTTGGCCACTGCAGTGACCACTGACAGAAAGAGCCCTGCAGGGCTGCATAGACCTAGTAGTTTTGCTTTCTCAAGCTTCCTTACCTGAGAATATCTAAGCCTCATGCTTGGCTCCCTGCAGATGCGTTTTCCCCATGCTCACTCAGGTGCAGCTCTCCTGTGGGTGCTCAGGACCAGGAGACACCAACTGGGACCAGCAATGCAGGACCAAGGCACATGGACCTGCACCTACTGCAACCCTCTCTGTAGCACAAGGATGACCCAGCAACACATGTGGGACCTGGTAAAGCTGTGTTTACACCAAGTGATGCAGCCAGTGATCCTGCAGAAGCTCCTAAGTGTCACTCCTTCAGTGGGAAATTATCTTTCATTTCCAAACTAACATTGAGGGACTGGAGAGTGCCTGAGCCCAGAGCAGCACTGGGTTCCTGCCACCACACCAGCACAGCTGGGTCCCACCTCCACTCAGTTACCATACACTGCTAGACAGACCAAAAGCCCAGAATTAAAGTCATCCTAGCCCTCAGATGTGGCATAAATGGCTCAAATGCTGGAACAAAAACCCTGGAAAGGATCAGATTCATCACAATGATGGGATACTTTGTGCTGCTTTACTGGGGAAAACTTGTCTCCCCAGGACTGCCTGCAGTAAGGGAGTCATTTTGTAATAAAAGCTGCTTTTTTACTATCTCTCTTTCCAGTCACAAAACAGGGATGATAAGTAAGGAAAAAAGGTCTTGAGAATGAATCCTTCCAATGTCCTGCCCCTGCTGCAGGACTTGGGACTTCAAAGCAGCAGTAAGACAGCCTCAGGAGTACTTTTACATACATCAAAAATGGCACCTCCTATTATTTTCCTCCTTGAATGCACCTTGGCCATTGCTGAGCTTTGTCCTTCAGCCTATGGAGTGGTGGTTCGGCATGAACTCATGCTGTTTTCCCTGTTGGGAAGCTTGAGATGGTCATCTGCAAAAATCCTTGCAGACAATGGGGATTTTAAAGCCTGGTTGATGATTATTTTGTGTCTCGTGCCCACCCCACAGTTAGGTGAAGCTTGTGTTCTCTACCCAGTTCTCACTTTCTGTCACGTCCGAACACAGAGTACCAGTGGCTGAGAAAATACTCTGCCAGGGCTTTAGACTTCATTCCAAAGCAAAGGACTGACTGGGGTAGTGTGTACCTGGGGACACACCAGGATCACAGCAAGGGCTGATTCCTCCAGAAGGAACCTGCACCAATTGCCTCGTTCTCCAGCTATTGCCCAAGATCCAAGCCTGCAGCTTGCAACCCAAACTGAGAAATCTGGCCCCTCGGCAGAGCTGAAACACACACCATCGTCTGCTGCAGCTGCATCCCGCATCCTCCAGCAGGCCAGTGGGCTGGGCTGGGCTTTAAGGCTGAGTCCTGAACATGGATGTGCAGGAAATGCTTTCAGGACAAGCATGTCAAAAATTGGATCAGAAATCTATACCCCAAAATGTGAGAGACAGATTTCCAGGCTGGACTGGAAGGAGAGCCATAAGAAAGAGAATAAATCTGTACAAAAATTGGAAAGAGGAATGATATACAAAAAGAGAGGAACAGAGCTAATCTTAGTACTGCCAAAGGAAAATTGAGATTGATCTCATGAAGTTTGAGGTGAAAGAGCAAAAGTTCTTCAGCAGCAGAAAACACAAGGAAAATAGAAGCGCGGTACTATGAATCCAGATTTTGCCTCAGTTTCTCACAAGATCCATGAGCATGAGACGAAAAGACAGATGATGGGAACAAGAGCTGGAAATCATGGTGGAAACTAAACTCAAGGAGTCAATGCACTTGGTCCAGAGAAACTGAATGATCTCATCCCTGCATTCAGAAAAAAAACTGGCACAAAAAAAATGGCATGATGGGTGCTTCAGAAGGAAAACAAAGTGCGCAGATCAAGACTAGACTCATTAGTCTGTCTCAGCAGTATTCAGGGTTTAAAACAGATCCTGAAGAAAATCATAATTAAAGACATGAATGTGAAGGGAAAATGTGATAAAACACAACAGGAGTGATTATAAGGTAGCTTCTGCCAGATTGCCTTTGATAACACGTTAAAATTATCTAATAAAGAAAGTGTTCCAGTCAAACTCTCTGGACTTTAGTAGGGTATTTTGCTATAGGTCATATGGAAATCTTTTCTTTAAACTGGAAAAGCTGGGGTCAATTGGGAAAGTGAAAGGTGAGTAAGAAGCTGGCTTAGAGATAGGAGTGTGGAAGGAAAAGGAGGCAATGAGTAATCCTGCAAGAAGTATGTGGCTGGAGGGAGGTTACCAGGCGAGACTCCAAAGTCTTAATATTTTGATAATGACCTTGTCAAAACCATTAGAACTGTGCTGATAAATTAGCTGGTGACCTAATGCTAAGGAACATCATGAATGTGGAGGAAGAGCAGAATACTGTACAAAAAGAAGTAAGTGGCTCTCAGGGCTGGAGTAAAGGAAAGGGAAGAAATCTTATAGTACCAAAAATGAGCTCATGCACTTGGGAACAAAAGGTCTTCATACAGACCCAGAGCTAGCTTCAGACTAAGGAATTTGCTCCGTCACACCAGCCTAACTCAAGAGTTATCTAATTCTCATTGACTGGAGTGGGAATGAGTCTCCAAAACACTCTTAAATTGTGGAACATAAAGCAGATAGACATCAAAACCCAGCCCTTTTCCTGGGTAAAATTCACATTGCATGGCAAAGAAAGAAAAGCTAATGTTTTACTCTGCTCCAGGATGAACCGGGGCCCCATCAGCAGCACCTTCATAAAAATCTCCTGTGAATCACAGCCTCAAACTGTGATTGGCCAAACCATAAGATTGGTATGGCCATTGGAGCTCCCTGTGCTGGCAGGTACCCAGCTACTGGCTGATGACTACTCAAATAGGTCAGTTTGTCACCAATCACCAGCTGGGCACCAGGCAGTGTGGGGTCACGGGAGACCTGAAGGTGCCCAATCTGCAAGGACTCTCTTACCACAAGTTTCTCTACAGTCATGCTCAGGAACAAGGGATTTGGAGCAGGTTCAGTAGCAACAGATGGTCAACCTCAAGGGACAGGTTTTGGAGCAGAGCACTCCCAAATCCCTCAGAATGAAATAGCAGTAGCTATTTTTTTTTTCCCCCTGGTGTGGACATGGTAACCTTCGTTGCTTGGCACTTTCTTTTTTGTCAGTTTTCATGTGTTGTGGAGGGCATGGGCACAGATGACTTTGTGCAGAGCAGTTTCTCTTGAGGCCCTGCAAAGCCTCGAGGAGAAGCCCCAGCCAAAACGTAAGCAGAAGCAGACTCTGAATTTGTTCCATTGCCATATTGCTCTGCCACCACAGAGGCAAGCAATTGAGTCCAGATACAAGCATACGTGTTTGCAAAATAACAAATGCATTTCCCAGAGCTAGAGATACTTTGCATAAACTGAATGGAGGCAATTTGGATTATTTTGGCTATAGATCCAGCACAGTGCCAAAATGTGGGTATTCATACACAGTAGGCTAGAGGAAAAGGAGCCCTTTTTCAGCTTGCTGAATCGCTGCTGAATAATATTTTCAATAATCTTTACAGGGCATCTCTAATGATTAAATCTCATTCTATAAGCAGTGGATAAACGTCTCTGAAGGACTGAAAAGGTAAATATTCTAAATATCAAGTTCTATCAAGGTGTGCAGTGGGCCAGCTGTGTATATGAATGAACTATTAAGGTATTTGTAAAAAGCCAGAAAATAACCTACCCAAAAATCTCTCGGGTCAGGAAAATAAATTTAGTGGCTACTTTTTCAGCTTTGAAGGAAAGGGTGTCATAACTTCATCCAGTTTCCACACGTTAAGACCTCAAAATTACAGTCAAATATGACTTTGCAGGCATTACTGTTGTAATACCAGGACTTCTCTATAAAAAATACACAGAAAAAGTTTGTCTGAAGAACAGGAATTCTGATGACATGATATCAGCAAGGAGCTTGGTAAAGACCCCAAACACATCTATAATACATGGGCTGAAGTCATGGTTTAAATTTATTGTTCAATTACAGCTTCAGGCTCTTGGAGTTCACTGCTGCCAAGAAATATATATGACATTAAATTATGGAATATTTTGTTTAATATTTTAATACGTTTGAGTACTTGTAACATTTTATTTAAGCATATTATTCAGAGAACAGAAAACATTGCTCTTTCCTAATTAAAGGTGTGAGTCAGCAAGACCAATAAAATGCTTACTCCAGTGTTGGAGAAAACTCTGAAGAGGGAGAGAAATCCTATTAGAAAGTCCCCTATTATCCTGGCAATGCCTGCCTGAACGACATCTCAATGTATTTTTGCTGAGTTAAGCCTTACAAGGCCCATCCACTTATGGCACAAGATTTCATTTCACCATTAATTTATTTGATTTATCAAGAGATTAATAGGCATGTGAGATGTTAGTTAAAATTTCAGAGCACATTGTGAGGCTCTGTCAGCTAAAGGAAAGCTATTATTAGCAGGAGTGTAGATGATATTTGAAGGTGGAGTTGGGACTGGCCCCATTTTGTGGGAAGGGTCATTCGGACAGCGGGCAGCACCTTCCTGCAAAGAGAAGATATCTTAATTTCCAAAGAATATTCTGGCAGTTCTTGAGGTGCTTTACTTCTTGTGATCACACCTGCAAGACACACTTGACTGTAGCTCTGGAGAAATATGAAGAGTAGCAGAGTTACAGTATGATCTCTCACTTATAAGGTTGGACACATACCTGAAGACCTCAGCAGCTGCAGGCTTGGCCAACTGCATCCAGACTCGGCAGACTTGGTGCACTCATGATCTATCACCCAGAGCAATGAGAACCAGTTTTATTTCACTTTTTCACTTCTTTGGAAACTGCAGCAGACAATGAGAACATCCAGGTCTCACCCCTGGTGTGGTTTTAGCATGTCAACAGGCTGTGTAGCTAGACGTGAGGTACGAAGTGCCTTTGATCTTGCAGTTTAGATGGAGCTCTGTGGAGCAGCAAAGCCAATGCACAGGATTACTAAAAGAGTTTCACCTTTCCTCTAGCTCTTTTCATTGCTGGATAGATCAATCATTAAAGCAGCTTGGATGGGTTTTTCATATTTTAATGATTTGCAAGAATCCAACTTCCTCCATTGCATTCAAGCACCATTAAAGAGGCTGTCTCTGAGCTACACTCTGTTGAACCCAGTATTTAAACCAGGATCCCCTCTTGGCTGCAAATTTTTTATAAAATTTCTAAACGGCAACATTACTGTCATTAGTAATGAAGTAGATACAATTATTGCTAAGTGAGCAGTCGATACATATTAATAGCATCTCATTCAAACATGCAGGAAAATTGCATTAGTTCCAGAATGTATCCTACGGGGAACAATCTCTCACTGCCACAAGGCCAGATTCCCATGTTGTTCAAACCTGTACAACTAGAGCAATAATTCTGCTAACTTCTGATAGGTTTGAGAGAAAATCATTTTCAACAACCTTCCCTAAACCAAGGCTCTGATTCCTTGTGGTTGAGGGGTGAATCCACAGTGGAGTAAGGCCACTGGAGTGCTCTGCACCCCACTTCTACTCTGCTGCCTCCCTGATATTCCCTGTAACCCATCACCTTAAGTTAGTAAACTGGATGTGCTTCAAAGGAGGAGATGGTGGCCAGAACCCCTTCAGAAAATGGCAGCATCTAAAACCAGATTTTTCCATCCTGGAAGGTCTTCCCACCACTAATCACCAGGTAAAAGCAGGTGTCATGGGACAACACAGCACCTGACACCCAGATGGGTGCTGAGCCTCAGGAGAAGGCTACTGCCTCTGGGCCATGCCTGGGCAGAGACTAGGGACATGAAGCTCTGAGACAGTTCTAACTCTGAGAGACCAGTGGAACCTCTGCTATTAGAGTTCTATCGCCTTGGTAGAAGGGTCTGGTAGGATCTGAAAAGCACAATTCACAGAGAGTCATGACAGCCACTTGAAGCAAACCTCTCTGAAGTGGGTACACTCGTTTCTCTGGATGAGCATATGTTTGCCTTGTCCCCGTAGGAGTGGAGCACATTCTCCACAGACACATAGTCATCTTGTTCTAAAAGGGGGTTTTCTGAACATCAGCAGCTTGTTCTGATGCTAGTCCTGAAATTATTGAAGAACTTGTCTAAAGACTATTATTTTTCTATTACACATTAGACTGTTTTCCTGAACACTATTTTTCTTTTCATTTATCCACAAAACCTGCAAGAGATCTTCCTATTTAGGTCATGAGTTTGCACCTTTTAATCAAGTAGGTATGTTATTATTAAAATAATATAAATTAAGATTTTTTTTTTACATGGTACATGCAATAGGACATTTAAAACAGCCATGACTCATAAACATAATGTATTTTCCCTTTTTGCTTTAATGGGGAGTGGCATAATAGTGTTGCCAGAGGAGAAACATTCCCCGTTCTCTTTCCATTTCTCTCACGCACCCACGTTTATAGTGAATGTCAAGAAAATTACAGTACCATAAATGAGAGTTTAGAAATTGCCCAGAACTATAAAAATCTTCCTGCCTGAAAACAGGCAGGAAGAGCTTCAGATTTGCTGAGCAATGACCATGAGTGCCACAGTGGAAGAAGATGGACATGGAGCTTGCAGTAAGAGATTGGCAGTCTCTTTAGTGGACTCTCACTCACTGTAACTGAAAATATCCCAGATAACAGATATCCCCAAAGCCATTTGGGCTGAGGCATAGATCTCCTCCTCCTAGTACCAGAACTGCACATTGATGGTGTCAGTTCTAGTGCTACTAGCCATCACGCTTAACTCTTTCCCTTCCTGGCAACTCCATTAGTATAAAGCCATATTTTCTGTCTGAAGATTATGTATCTCTCACAATTAAAGCCCCCAGTGTAATGTTTTGAAAGGACTGACAATCCAGGATTTATCTGGAATGTGTCACTGCAGGCAGAAGAGCTGATGGTAAATGCTATGGACTAACCAAGTTTATCCAGACATCAAGATCTTCACTGTAAGCCTGAGAGCACTGCAGCCTTGATGTAGCCCATACCTTCCCTTTACACCAGGTCTTCATTACCTCTCCATTTCTGTCTTCAAACATCAATATTGTATGGGTATGGGGTGGTTTTAAAATGTCCTTGTCCGTCAGAGGAATACCAACACATTCTGTATTTCCATAATGTATCTTTCACAAGAATTTCATTTAAGACCAACCTGTCTATGGCAGACATCAGATTTGAGCTTTTCAGAATCAGCTTCAGCATGTATCAGAATAGGATAGAGAATACTTTGGGATATATGGGTGGGCATTCAAGACACTGTGACTGCATGACTTGCAAGCAGAAATCTACAGTTTTCAGAGTTTCAGTTTCACGTGCATCCCTTAATCCTGAGGATTTTCACTTAGTCTTCCAAATGCTGGTGATTATTTGGAAATTACAACAGCAGTGGGAATTTGGTATGGGAAAATGTTGTTTAGGCAGGTGAATTTACTTATTGAGGAATACATCTGTTAGTGTGGTGGTTTTCCCATAGAATCCACCAGGAGGATGTGGCTCTACACCTCCATTCTTCAAAATCTAACCATCTATTCTAAAAGTGAATGTACAGCATGCAGTGACCCATAATGATTCATAATTTTTTTGAATAAACAACCCAAGACTGAGTAATCAGAACAGGCAAACACCTTAAGCACAGCAGTTTCACTAGTTTCACTAGTAGCCACCTGAGGTTAAATACTTTGCTTGAACCTCATCCAGACAACCCTGTCATGACCATGAAACCACCGTAACAAATGAGAGATGATACTGTGTGAGTCCAAGGACATAGCTGAACTTTATACACTTTGTTCCTGGAAATGGGTCAAAGACATTCCTGTCCTTTATTGATCTTGTCGTTATCCCAACATGAAATTGGGAAATAACCAATACAATGAATTTCTCAGAAGAAATTATCTCAGAGAGGAGCTTTCATGCTCCTTCTTTAACTGAGACGGTCAAACGTCTCTGCAGATTTTCCTTTGAATTTACTGATTTTTCCCTCTGAGCTTTTTGCAGGTGGCAATGTTTCCTGGGGAAAACAAGGCTCCTAAAGAGGAGCAAGTGTGCTTGCAGCAGCTGAAACCCTGGAGCCAGCCACAAACATTTTCACAGACCAAAGGAGCAGCCTGGAAATAGGCGTTTTCAAACTGCTGCTATCTACCTTAAATCATCCAGCTTCCAGAACAGCCCCACGTACTCCCAGCCTCCAGTTTTTGGCCTGAGGTGCGGATTTCTTGGGCCTCCTGGAGTAACTCCAAATCCCAATTGAGATGACGGTGCCAAGGCCTTAAGTGCTGCAGCCCTGCTTCTATCGCCGCGCGGAGCCGGGGAAGAAAAGTAATCTGGGTCCTGCCAAGCAGATCACAAATGACTTGCTGAGCCCGTTGTTGGTTCATTTCCCTCAAAATAGGGGTTCTCTTCTTTTCCTGACCATGTTTTGTACCCATACGTGACACTGATTTGTTCCCTCATATGAAAAGAGACCCAGGGTGAATTCTGAAACTGCGGAAGCAGGAAGTTTGTCAAGTGAAAGGAAAATCTCACACTTGCTTTCACGGCCTTGTTGGAGCTGGTGCCCATCTCTTGTGGCAAGTGGATTGTGACCCTCCTGGGAGCAGACTCCACATCCACAGCATTTTGGGTTAGGCTGGTCCCAGGATTCCAGCTAACCCAAGTGACAGCAGCAGGAAAGTCTCCCTTCAGCTATGTGTTCCTCCCAAGCCCCTTCCTCATCTCACTTTCCACCTCTCCTTGCAATGCACTGGTGGCTCAGGCTGTGCCAGGCTGGAGGTAGCCAAAGAGAAGGGTAGTAAATAAGTGCATGTTAAAAGTTAACGCCATCAGTTGAAAACCTCAGAGATGGGACATTATCAATTTTTGAAAGTTATTATGCAGAAGCAAACTGCCGAGTGCTTAAATATTTTATAGACCTTAAACTATTGAACAGTTATTGGAGCTGGGATTTCATCTCTTTCAGCCTGACTTGACAAAATAACAAAAAAGGGAATCGTAGTGAGAAAACAGACTGCAAACGCATGTGATGAAACCCTGGACTCTATCCAGAGAAGCCATTCTCCTCCCATACTGGTAATTGTTGTAATTCACTGACTTTAATGAAGTTGTTTTTTCTTCACGCTCAAACTAAGTGTGAAAAGAATAGAATGCAAAGCTTTTTGTTAATCTTTGAGAGATCTGCAATATTTGAACCTAATTATCTGAGATGCTAAGGGTGTCTCCTGCATGGTAAATATTCCTAGTGCCCTCCAACTGCAGGTATGGTTTCGGAAGGATTTTTCATTTCATCATAAAACCAAAGGGATGGACTTGATATATGAGGGCCTCAACACAGGCCCTACAGTTCTTCCCAGAAACACACAGGAAAATTCTCAGTGTTCCTGAAGGAGTGATTTATATTATGCCTATAGCCCTTTCCACCACCATAATGGCTTTATTCACTGTGTAAATCTTAAGAAAACTTGAGAAACACCCCAGCGTGGCTTTCCACCTGGTATCACTGAGCTTCTTCTGGCTGCACAGAAAATCCTACGCATTTTCTCAGCTGCACAAACCAAGGATGAACCCACTAAGCTGCAAACTGAGCTTTGCAAACCCTTTCGATTTCAGCTGTTTCCTGTGTACCGTAGAAGGGGCTCTGCTGATGGACTCCAGACAACTGAAATTTGCTGTCTGCCTCAGGGACAGCTGCTAAAGCACTTCCACATCCCATCTGCAGCCCACGCTGGCTGCCCACAGTGGTGGGTAGGCTCCTGCCAGAGGGCTCATTGGCCCAGAGCAGGGCTCTGGTACTTCCACAGACAGTGGAAGATGGAGCTGCATTGGATGGAAACACAGCATGGACCTCTTTCCAGTGAGTGCACGTGGCTCGCCCTGCCCACAAAGTGTCCCTGGAGAAGTCTCTCTTTCTCCCTGGGAGGGGAAGAGCAAGTTCAGCTAGTCCCTTTCCTACTGTCAGGAGCCCCTGACTCTTCTCTGCCCTGGGTTTACAACACAGAACTGATGCTACAGCACAGAAATGTGCCTGCCCTTAAGCTCAGCCTGACAAATGTTTGGGTTTTTCCTTTTCCTTTTTGATTTTTCTTTTCCCCAAATCTGTGTGTGTGTAAGGCAGGAAGGTCTACCTTTCTGGAGTCACTTTATAAATGAGTTGACAAGCTCTGACCCTATGGTAGGAAGGCAAACTCCTCTGAAAATCTATTAGAAAAGGGTCTCATTCAGGTTAAAGGGAAGCTGTTTCCTAGCTCTTGTTTTCACTGAGTATTTTCACAGATTTTTCTAACTGCAATACACTGGAGCAGATTTTGCAGTAAAGGCTAAAAATCCTTTTCTTTAGGAAAAGTGTCCCTTTCTGTTACTTTTAAGACCTGTCAGCCTTGGTCCTGCTGAGGAGAGGTGCCCAAGGAGTGCTTGTCCAGCACTTATTGTAGAAACATTGGACAGGATTAGATCATGTCTGTATGATAGCAGTGAAGTCTAGACCCCATTAAATTAAATTAGACTCCCCATTAAATTAAATTAGACTCCTCTTTACTTCTTGGGCTCACCTGACAAAAAGAAAATGAATTGCTGTGATTTACATGCTGCTTTGGCTTGTACCATTTTTCTGCGTCTTGACATGTGTCCTGAATTCAGCTGGGAAAGAGTTAATTTCTCTTTCTAGTGATTGCTGTGAAAGGAATGTCAATAATACCTGTGTTTTTAGTTGTTGCTAAGTGATGTTTACATTATTCAAGGACTTTTTTTCAGCTCCCCATAGAAGAACAGAGAGAAGGATGGAATGGCCAATGCAATATTCCATACCATAGATGCTATGTTTGGTATATAAATGGGGGTTAATTGGGGAGTGGAATCCTCAATCTCTGCTTGGGATGGTGCCAATTCACCAGGCAGTGAGAGTATCTGGTGTTATTATTATTGTTGCTATAACTGTTATTATTAGGGTTTTTTGCCTTTCCTGATATTGTTCTATTAAACTGCCTTTGTCTCAACCCATGAGTTTTTTCCATTTCCCCTCCTTTTCTCCATCTTCTCCCTTGAGTGAGCAGTTGCATGGTGGGGGTTAAGCCACAACAACACGTAAGATATATACACATTTAAAACTACACAAAAAGAAGTAGATGAAAGTTGATTGAAAGAAACACAAAAAAGATACAACTGTAACCAACTTGTACTTGAATTTGTCTTACTAGTCTAGGTCCTAGCAAAGGAGGGAAGCCTTAGAGTGCACAGCAGGATGAAGACTCTTCTCCATCCCTTCCCTTTCCATGACGTGACACTTCCCTGCCCTCTCTAGCAGACCTAGGTCCACTGTCACTTCTGGTTTTCTTTGGTTTCCCTGAGGGTTGTGGAATTTTTTTTATACTCACCCCCTTCCTTCTTGATCCTTCCTTACTCCTGCCCCTATGACAACCACAGAATAATATTTCTTTTATTACCACTGAAAAAAACTTTACATTTCATTCACTCATTAGGAATTTTTGTTTCTTGTTCCCCTCCTGTGTATTTTTGAAGTTGGGTAAAGAAAGAGACAATACTTCATTTTGACTTTCTGCCTACTTAATATCCCTCTCCTGTTCTTATGCAACAGCACAGCACATGATTAAGAAATACTTTCTGCATTGGAGTGACTGTTTCCAGAAGCAGCTGGTATAGAAAAACTCTGTTATAGGCTGCGTTTTAGTTTTAAAGATACTTCTCCACAATGTAGATTCTGACTCTGGAAATTTCCTTCCAATGTTTAATCAGCCCTTGGGAAACACACTTGCAGCAGCTGCTCTTTTGAAGCTGGCACACCAGATCAAGCTCTGTGTTAGATAAAGTGTGTTTCTCATATCTCCATTCAGAATAGTCAACATTTAAAGGCTGAGTCAGATATCTTCCAGCTTCAGCAGTGCTAACAAGAGTCCACTCAGCCTGTGCCTTCAGCTGTATACATTTAGATGTTACGGATCTTATAGAGCTTTAAGCATTCAATACTGCATCACATGCTAATTGTGAATTTAGCCCTATTATCTTGCCTGGGGTTTGCCTGTTGTCTGATTTTTCCTCCCATCCTTTCTTCCTCTTCTTTATTCTTGGTTCACAGATATCTGCTTGCTAATGTTTGAGAGGGCCATCATACTTCCTCTATGTCCACCTTATATGGATTCAGGAACTGTTCTACATGATGCTGAAAAGTTCAGCATGAGAGTCCAGGCTCAAAAGCCTCAACCTGGGGCTGCAAGAAATCCTACATTGCTGAAGTTTAACTCTATGTGAGAATCCTGCTGAATAAAGCCTGGTGTCAGTGATGCTGTGTAGGGCATTGCTGGGAGAGCGGGCGCAGTTCTGCTCCAGGAAGCTGAGGGTATCAGTTGCATCACAGGGTCCTTTCTATTAGAGATATTCCAAATCACTGACTTTTAGTAAGAAAATATGAATAAAATATAAAACGACCATCCATATTTACATCCAAATTAGACACTACTCTGCCTCCTTGTGCTGGGATACACTTTCATTGTAAAATAACAGTCTGGATTTATACAGCACAGCATAATGTTGATTTACTTTTTCTGCAACCTTAAATTCATGTAAAAGTGTGACTCAGTATTATTGATTTCTTATTGTCATATATACTGTCATGTCGATATCTGAACAGATCAGTGTGTCTTTTATCAGCACAGGCCAACACTTTTGGTCACAAATGCAACAATATGAGTAAAAACAGTTTACTTTCTAGAGGCACAGAGAGCAAAACACCTGTCCTGAGAGTCTCCCAGGGTGGAGATGTCCAGCGCTACAAGGACTCAGGAAGTTTTAAGACTCTGCAGACTGCTGTTTGAGGGTCTCTTTCAAGACAGATGGATGTAGGTAGACTACAGATGCTAGCAAATGTTAACTATAGTTTTAGGTTTAAGTTCAGCTTGGTTGGTGAGCTGCAAGGCAACCTGCCGATATCTCCTGTCTTGCCCACGTATGGTCCTGTAGATAACTAACGGCCCCGGCCCCCGTGTGCACAAAGCAGAAGCAGAGTCCCTCTGTTCTACATCTATAGGGAGAGATAACAGCCATAGGGGCGAGAGCATGTCAGAGGCAGCAGAGGATGCCACAGGGAAGATAAAAGTGTGGGACACAATGGCCTAAAGACCAAAGCCTGTTGGTGCATGGCAGGAGCTTGGAGAAGACCCCCAGCTTTCCTGCATGGTAGAGTGGGATCTCTGTGGTCTCCCTTCCCACAGCCCTAGAGTCAGCTCAGCACGGGTTACACCGAGTCGCACTCACACAGCCTGGAGTTTGTTAAAAGATTTGTTAAATTATTTTTTCCAAGGTCATGAAGCTCTACTGACTTACAAAGTGTTGTCAGCAGGATTTGATCATTTATAACTCCCAAACCAAAAAGAAGTCATTGAGATCCTACCAAATCTTTTGAGTAACTTAACGTCTGCTCTTGTAATGAGATGAAAGATGTAGTGAAAAAAAGTCAAATAGAGACACAGTCCAAAATACATTATAACCTCACTAAAATGGCCAATAAATGTTTTTGGATTTGACCATACGTGTTTTTAGAAGTTCTGGTAATAATATGACTCAGGCCAAGAGATCAATAGGAAGGGAGAGGAGAGAGGAGCAAAGGATGCAAAAAACCAAGCAGTCATGCACAGGTGCACAGTGTAAAAGATAAAATCTCATCCATGAGTGGGTTTAGTAAGAGAATACTGTATGACCTCAGAATTAAAACCTTAATTGGAGAACTGACATTTAGGAAATAAAGATCCTTTAGGTGGCAAATATGGAACAGTTTGTCTTAAAAAACAATATACAAGTCAGCTGAGTGGAGTCCCTTGGTTCAGCCTTTGTGTACTGTCACATATACTTCAGGGCTCAGCAACTTCCTTCAGCCATTTTTTCCCCTAATGAGTCTTCAAAATAAAGTCCACTACATTTTGCACTCACTACTTCACTATCAGGGTGTTATACACCATTTAAGAAAATGAACCAAAAAAAGAAATTTAGTAATACGTACTAATCCTATGCTACTTAGGAGCTTGGCAAAATGCTATTGAATATATGCTTTTCAAGACACCTAGCTTGGCCAAAGCAAAGCCAAAGATGTAGCTCATGAACACACTTTAAAAACCTTCATTCTCACTACAGCATGTGTCTTAAATGTTCTATAGTACTGAGTAATCTACTTTCTGGTTTCCTTCCAGGCCTCTTCATTGCTATCTCCACTTGCTGCAGAAATCGAGTACTTGTGTACGTGGGAGGCATGGTGTAGCATGGATTTATCACAGAAAAACAGAGCACTCCTTATTGGAGGCACGCTGCTAATACCTCTGAAAGGCTACAGGGCCTGCTGGAAGGGATTTAAATCATCCACTGGTATTTATTTCAGCTCAAAGTTATGCATGCAAAATAGCCATAAAAAGCATAGCTTGATGAATCTTTCCTGCCCTGAACTTGCTCTGCACCTCCTGGATGACCTTCTCTGATGCAGACGCGTGGCCCACGACCTCTCCCATCCCTGTCCTTCCTTCTCCTCTTTTCCCAGGGAGAGAACCATGAGGAGAAGCTTTCAGCTGTATCCTTTGAGATGTGCGAGCCCCCATGAGGGGCCCAGTGGCCCAGCAGCACCTGGATGGAGCCATCCCACCCCTCAGCTTAGACCCCCTGCATGGGGATGTCATCCCTAGTGCCAGGGTCCCTTTGGCAGCCCCCCAGCACCAACCAGCCCCCCTGGCAGTGACATTGCTGCTGCTTTGGGACATTTCGCTGAACCTCAGGGGTTTGCCGTTGCCGCCTGAAACAGTTGCTACCTCTCAGCCCAGATGCTTCGTTTCAGAGGCAAATGGTTATTCCTTGTACACATTTGCTTTCTCAGTTTGTCAAGCACTTAAGTGCTTTTCATCTTGAAGTATCCTAAATGATAATATGCACTTATATAGCTCAAGCTCCTCTAATGAATGAGGTTCTTCATAAACACTTGGTAATTAGGCCTCGCAACAGCCCGAAGAGCTGGGAACAACTCTTTGTGGTGGTACAGAGGAATGAGCTGAGGCTGCGTGGAGACAGACAGGGCTCAGGTTGCCAGTTGGACATCCCATAACCCACTGACCATGAGGTGCTCCTGGGACCTGGGTCTGCACCGAGCACGGTCCCCCTTATGTCCAGGAGGAAGGAGTACAGAAACCACAGTCCTTTTCCTGGAAATTACTTTCCATTTGAACAAGGACAGTGAAAACTGACAGATTTCTGCTTCCTCAATGGCTGCCCTCTCCCTCTGACAAGAGCTCATGGTTGCCAAGCCCAGCCTCTTGTCCCAGGATTGGTGCTGCAGTTGGTGAGACGGGAACTCTGGCAATGCTGCCATGTCTTGCGGGGCAGATGCTGGACTCCATCATTGCAGCCACCTGGGAAATTCATGTGCATTTTGGCCAGAGAGGTTGAGGCTTCTAGGCAATCAACCAGCTTCAGACAAGCATTCTTGAAGGAAATGAAAAAGGGAAATGTCGATATTGCCAAGTGGGTATTTTCCATCAGAAAACATTCCAGCCAAGACGGTAAAGAAGAAAGCCCAAAGCAGGTCTGCTCACAGACTTCTCTTGCTCTGTCTCTTTTCTACCTTTCTCAGCACTGCTGTCATCTGTCACTGGGAGCTCTACTGTGGGAATTTCCTTTCTCTCTGATTTTTTGGTAGCACTTTTTGCTCTGTGACAATCAGGAATTGTATGTATCACAATTGTAGCCTTCAGCTAAAGGAAAGAGCCTCTTCTGCAAGGTCTTTCATTGTGTCTTGCATAATCTCTCTTCCAAAGATATAATGAAAACTACTTGCTTGAGTCAAAGGAATTGGCACAGCTCAGACACAGGCAGCAGCTATTTTTCCTCTAGTGGCGTCTTATACAACTTCCAGCTACTGAAGTATGCAGAAGTATACTTGCACATGATCTTCCTATCTTCTTGCTTCTGCCACTTGCTTTTTACTGACCCATAAGATTCAGGTCTTCTGCTGAAATACACAGAGACCTGATGGTAATGTTGTTGCCTTCCCCATATGATGACCATGAAGAAATAAACTTGCCCATTTCTCATTTTTCAAAGCCCTGAGTTTGCCCACCGCAGCAGTACAACCAGAGTGTACTGATGCAGCAGCAAAACTAAGACACCAGCAAGGCATTGGGGGAAACCTGTCTCCATGTTTTTCCCAATTCTGATGTGTTTTCACTGGTGCTGCCGAGGCGCCTTTTTGGTGGTCTGCTCCTGACTGCTCCCCTGCCCTACAGGGATGGTCCCACCTTGCTATTTTGGGAGCTGCTTGCTGCAGCTTTTTATTGAGTTCGCTCTTTTGTTCTCCTCCCACCCTCCCCACCCCAACTTTGTCTCCTTCACTCTGTGCTGAGGGTTTTCCTGCCCTCTCAGCCCAGCTCCCTGTCTCTGTTCAGCTCAGCAAGCCCTGAGCCTGACTCGGCCCCCAGCGGTAAGGGACACGACCCTGTCCCCCTGCTCCTGGCACACGCTCACCAGCAAATTTGCACTAATGCTTTTCTTTGCTTCTTTTTTTTCCCCCTCCCTCTCTCCTGAGGTGAGATCTGTCTCTCCTTATACAAGATAGTGTGAGCAGAGAGAAACCAGACTCAATGCAAAATTCCCATTAAGTTCAGTGGGGGCAGGATTTCACCTCAATTGTTTCATGTTCTGGGCGCTGGACAACAACATGAAAGGACTCCACACTTGTAAAACTTGAACCACCACAGCCATTCGAGCCAAGCAAACGCAGATGCAGCTCCTGGTGCCCCCTCCAAGCCCCTCTCTATGGCCACGCATGCTCCTTCCAAGACCTGTGAAGGTCGTTAATCTCTCCTCTTAGCTGTTTATTGTCACCATGTTGGCAGCTATTGCCGAGCACGTAGTTTCCTCTGCATTGCCTGAACCAGCCTCTGAGTTTTACTGCTACTGCCCAGCAGTACTTTCAGCCTTGTTGACTTTCAAGTGTGCTCCCGTTCAGTCCAGCCTTCCACATCTTGTTCGAGCTGTTGCTACTGATGGGGCTTTGCAAGCCTCTTTGGCTCCATGAGTCCTGCTGGCTGGTGCCCTGCTGCTCCTCTGGCTTTCTGGGATGCTCATTTCCCCAGCACTCCTTTGTCAAATCAGTTCGTTCCTGAGATCTTGCTGTGTCTTCCTTGCTCTCCGGTGTGATTGCCAGCTGCCTTCTGTTGATCTGTCTTCAGATTTATCTCCACTGCTGCCCTGGGTACCAGCCATGTCCTATGTCTAGCTGCAAATCACACTGTCGCCTTTTGCCTGGGGGTTGATCTTCCACTTTGTCACTGTCCTGTCATGGCTTTATCCTCAGCTCTCTTTATTGTTCCAAGCCACTGGTCTATCCCAGTGTCATCGCGTTGGGGCTGCTGACAGCCTGTCTGTCAGCTTACCCTGGGGTCTTGATTTTCCTACTCATCGGTGTCTTGCTGAGCTGGTGTTTAGTCCCTGGGAGGGTCGGTGCAAGAGCACAGCATTTCCAAGTAGACATCCCTTCTTGTCTGTGCAGATTTTGCTCCTGGCTCTTTACTGTCATTCCTGCCTTTCACTTGTTTTGTGGATACCCAGGGGAAGAGGTCTTGTGCTCAGATTCCCATGGTACTGAATCATTTGAATTTTGCTGGAGTGCATTGCAACCTACTGTCTGAGAAAATATACCTTGCCTTTCATGATCTCAGTTCCTGCTTCAATGCCCTCTGCATAGCCCATTTTTTAGAAAGAGAAGTAACAATTTCATATGGCCATGTAGTTCCTGTCTTTAAAATGGAACAAGTCAGTTCTGACTCTGTTTTAAGGCTGATATTTTCCTGGCCTGATCACTCAATGCTCCCACCGCTTGCAGTGTTTGATGTACATCAGCTGAGCATCCCAGTCTGGATGTCAGAGATACTCACTGGTTTTCCTGCATGTCCATCTCCTGGGGCTACTGCTCTGCCTGTTGCCGTGATCACGGAGAGTCTCTTACCAAGCAACCGGGGTAGTTTCTCTGGCACTATCTCCTTACAAGTGGCAATGAACTGCCTTACTCTCTACAGACCCAGAGTTCTTCAATGCTTTGTTAGATGCCTAAACATTCCCAAAAGAGTGTCATTGTGTGTTAAATATTATTTACTTTCCTCACAGAAATGCAGTTTGGATGTTGTTGTAAGGGCAGTACCTTATTTTCCACTGTAGTACTGAAAAAAAATCCATGTAATTGCCTGGTGTAATTCTATGTGTCATCAGGACCTCTCTGGGGTACAAGTAACGATCAAAAACTCAAAGCTAAACTAATGGATACGAAGAAAATAGAGGAGCAGAACTCTTCTCCCAGTCTTGCTCTCGCATTGCGTATGCTGGGACTCTGGCTGGCAAGTGCCCAGGGCTGATGGATTTTGCTCTGCCTTGTTCACAGTTGTCCTCCTGGGGCAGCTGGCTGGAGCTCTGGTTGTCTCATAGAAACTGAAGCTGGTGGTTCCCTGAGGAGGCCCCCCAGGTCTCCCCATGCCTGTTCCTGGACTTTCCAGAGCGAGGAGCGACAGCTGCCTGTCTGCACAAATGGCCAGATTTCTTCTTCTGGTTGGGGCTTGTCAGTCAACGTTCTTCAGAAAGCAACGGATCTCAGATGCAGAGGATTAGCATCGGGCTAATTTTACCCTAATATTCTCCTTCTGACCTTTGCGCTGAGGTTGTAGAGAGCAGCGACACATTCCTGCCTGCTTCCTCTGGCAAACGGCTGCGTCTGCCATACCCCCGCCATGCCTGGGAGTCGCTGGTCCAGGTCAGTTCGTGCTGCAGCACCCCTGCTCCTGGCCTGATGCCCAGGGGCTTTTCTGCCAAGCTTTACTTGCCAGGAGCTGTGGCCGACCTTGGTAGGTGGCTGAATGGCTCATCTGTCTCAGAAAGCCAGGACGCGTTACTGGGCCGCAAGTGGTGCACGCTATTCCATGCGCTATCAGGGAGTGTTTCCTCAGCCACAAATAATTCCTTTCGATATTGAGTTTAACTGCTTTTGGCTGGTGCAGATGCTTTGAAACGTCACCTGATGGTTTTGTCCCAGCCACAGGCACAGTGCTGGGATTAGAGGATGAACGATGCCTGTTCCTGCAGGCCTGCCTGTCCTTCGTCACCGTCTCACCAACACAAAGGGTTGGCAGCTTGGCAGTCATGGGTGCACCCTGTGGAGACTCTTTCTTGCCTCAGCCACGTCTCGGGCTCTCGGGGGCTGTGGTCTCCCAGGTGCTTCCTCCCAGGAGGATTGTTTCAATGATACCCGGCAATCCACCCAGCCTCTCTCCTCCAGCAGAAGCAGTGGGTGATCCTGGTCAGAACAACTCTGGGTTTAGATGTCTCAAGAGCCACCTGCATCTCCTTACTGACCACACAACAGGTGTGTGGTGGCTTTTCTCCACTTAACCCTGCTGCTCAGCAGTGCCCTGTTCACCTGGCAGCACCCACAACCAGAGCTGATATTTATTTCCGAAGATGCAGGAGAGAACAGAGAACTTTCTCTGGAGTACCATATCTGTTCTGCCCTTGTATTTTCAGTTTTGCTCCTACTGGCCCTTGCTATTTTGAGGCATTTATCTGTGTTTTAGAACTGATTCTTTTACCAATCCCTCCTGCATGCTGGAAACACATGTCTCATAAATGACTCCTGTCATTAACTGGGGAATATTTAATGTCTTCAAATTCATAGAGGATGACAGATTTCTACATTTCTTGTAGCATAAATCTTGATTTTCCTCTTAGGCAAGCTTCAAATAGGCTGTTCATCCATCACTGTTGAGTTATAACACAAAACACTCTGTCTGATGGGCATCATTTTTTGCTGTAATCTCACTCACATCTTGCAATTTCACATGCGTGTTGAGAGAAAGGGAAAGGACACAAATTAAATACCCCATCTTCAATTTCTTATTTTCATGACTATGGCCATGTGTCTGTACAAGCATTCGGGTTTTGCTCTTATTTGCCCCATACTCAAAATATCTTTTGCCTGGAAATCCAGCACTGTTACGTCCTGACTCTCCGCCAATTTATGCTGCTTTATCTACTCCTGGAGTCTGTTTGTTAATCCCCAAACCTGCTAACAGCACGTATCAAGTGTTGGGGTGAAAGCTGGGAAAATAAAGGTGATGATATGCAAAGATGTTGCACCTGTGGAAAACACTGAGCCATGTGCATTCAGATTGACCTTTTACTGCCTTCTCCAACATACTCTGCCTTGCAGGCTGTTTTCCTCCCCCAGCTTCCGTGCAGGTTCATATATCCAGAGTCTAGCTCAAGACCTCCTACCAGCATGACCTCCTACCTTGAAATCACTCATTTTATTAAAACGTTTCTCCAAGGTAGTCTGGGTCTATTTCACAAAAAGGGAAGCAAAAATTTCAGAAGTTCAACTTTTTTTCTCAGAAGAAAAGAAAAAGAAAAAAAAAAAAAGAAAAGAAAAAGAAGAAGGAAGTGTATTTGAATAAAAGTAAGTGACAAGGAAGAGCCAAAGAATATTTTATTCCTATAAAACAGTATGAGAGCAGAGAAGAGAAAGCCTTAGATGGTCTGGTGCAATGACAGATTAGAAAGTCAGACGTTTCTGTTTTCTAGTTCCTCCCAAGCTAAAAAAACATGTCATAATATAATAGTTTTAATATAAAATAAGGATAACAGTCCTTGTTGGGGGTGTGGGTGTGAGGGAATAGTAAGGGAGTTCTAGGACATTTGAACCTTGTACAAACAAAGCATTTTATAGAGTGAAAGTTACTTTTGCTAGGCTGTTCTGTTTGCTCCATCTAGGCAATAAGGTCTTGCTTGCAGGTCCCACTCCAAATGTATTGCATGTCTTGTCTTAGGGCAGAATCTGGCTGGTATCTTGAACTAACAGAGTTCCATCTGTCTTCTGCAATGAGGAGAAAACACAACTTCTTAAAATTGTATTTTGGAAAAGTAAATAAATAAGGAAGGAAGAAGGTACGGAAGAAGCCTCTAAGGAAGTTTTAAAGTTTCAGTGGAGAAGAAGGCTGGATACTGCAAGTCTTTAGTTTTAATTATGCATGTTTCTAAGTAGCAAGGAAAAAATGCAAAATTAAAGTAAAAACTATCAATAACATAAAGAAAGAAATGAGGTTCAGACTGAAGGATTTGTGTCAACATCTGGACGTGGGGCTTGAAAACTAGGTGGCTGAGGTCATTCCATTTTATAAACCCAGCTTATGAACAGTATACACAGCATATGAACAAGTGCAAAGCCTGGAGTCACATAAACAGTGTATTTCATTCCTGGACATTGAAATAACAAAAAGGGCAGAGTCAAAGGGCTCCTCTCAACATATGCATTTTAAATATATGTGGAGGGCCCATGTGACTCTGAAATAATAACACTGGGAATATGGAAAATGAGACTAAGCAATATTTACATTACCCTTTCTTTTTTACTGGGGTGAAGGGTTAAATTTGGTTAATGATACGGTGATTTGGTGGAGCATATAGGCTCCATCACCTTTCCTAAGCTCTCTAACAAATAAATAAAATGTTTTCCTAGCCTTGGATTCTTATTGTAAGTAAGAACCAGAATGCATTTCCTTTACAGCACAGACTGAAATAAAAATTTTAAATGGACTCTTCCTTTTCCATCTTTCTCTCTTATGTTCCTTCCCATCCCAGCCAGGAGCTCAGAGCTACTTGCTAGTACACAGGGATTAATTGTGACAGCTCTGCATTTCACCTACCACTAAATTAGCAAGAAGTCTGCTCTTATTCTCAATGCAGGAAAGGAGAGCTGTATCTGCAGCCATATATTGGCTGACGAGTAAACCTTGTGCCTTGTGGTTGAAATTAGCAGAGTGAGTTTAAGGGCAGACCAAGCAGAACGCTCTCCATTGTCTAGAAAGAAAAGGTCCATGTCTCTTAAAAACCAGGGATGTTTCTGAGATGGCAGAATCTGAACACACCAGATTTAATGCCCAAAAGACAGGCAGGCTGTGAGGGTTACAAGAAGAGAAAGCTGACCAAAATCCAGTGTGCCACTGCTTCAATCCACAGAGCTCCTGCTTCTTAAATGCTGCATGCTGGTCTGGAAATCCATGAAATTATGAATGGTTTGTAGAAACAAAAAAAAGACAATTAGATGCCAGCTGTCACAATAGGATCGGGGGTCACCAATGTGTTTTTCCAACAGTTAGTTTAAAACAATCAAAAATAAGTCCTTTTTCCTGCAATTAATAATTAGGCTCTGAAATTTATTGTCACCAGATATAGCTGAAAGTATAGCTGAGTGCAAAAGTGTGATTTGTGGTTTGTAATTAAACACTATCATAGAACATATGATAGGTGATGATCCCAGTGCTCCAGACTGAACTTCCTACTGTAAAGTTCCTTAAAATACTGACCTTTATAAACTGGGAGGGTACCAAGGTGGCTCATTCTGTAGTTGCCCCTTTCTATACAGGGCTCTAACATGGCTTGTAAACACACTCGGAACAGGATTGGGGCTGAAAGGAATTAGCCTGATCCAATTTGCTAGTTTGCATATTCTTAAGAGACTTACGGGCAGATGGTTACTCGGTATGGAACCGTGTGAACATCGTGATGGTTAAAATGTGAACAGACAAACTACAGTCATTGGAGCTTGGAGGATTGAAGAAGGAGATTGGAGGTACAGGAGGTCTGGCCTGTCCCCAAAACTGGTCCCCACACACCACCAGGCCTCATTGCTGGGGATGTGAACCCTACCCTTCACAGGGTCTTCAGGTTCAAACTTGGCTTAATTCACTCTTGTCTAAACTGTGATTATGATAGCTTTTTGGTAGATACTTATTACCTTCACCTGGCTCAAGACCCAAACTTTTTCAAAGAACATGCCAATGATTTGCATGATTCATACCACAAAGTATCTGCTTAAAGATTGCCATGAAACAATCTTTAGCTAAGACTGCCTTTAAAATAAAAACTTGTCCACTTAGACTTCAAAACTGTTTGTCAAATTTGAAAATATTGGAAGCTCTTTTTCCTTCTCTGAACCCTGTTTGGTTTTGATGCTTAAAATCACTTGTAAACCAGTGCTGTCTTTAGCTCAGGTCGGACCACAGCTCAGATAACAGTTCTGTGATGAATAAACGTCCTGGAAATCAAGGACCAGAAAGCAAATGACAGGTCATAGGCAGGTGATGGTTGAAAGTGTGTTGCCAAACCATGATGGCTTTTGATCCTGGTATAGGCACTCAACATGAGTTAGCCAATGTGATTTTCAAGGTGTTTAATCTGGGCCTTCAGATGTTATGGAGAGAGCCAACCACTGCAAGATAAAGTAATCTGGTTCACATGCATCACTCCTAAACAGGGCCAAAGACAAAGTAGAAGGATTGAATGACTTAAGGAACTATTAAGGAAAGAGAAAACCTTTTACATATTGAGGACTGGTAGCAATCAAAAGCTCTTTTCAGATGATTACCGTGCTCATTTAATGGCATATAAAAATTGCAACCCAGATGGCTTTCCTTTGGATGTCTGGATGAAACCAACAATTTATTAGGCCTGAAAAGACACAAGGCTTTATCCTGATGACATTGGTTTTTTTATTCTTTAGTCTGGAGCTGATGCAGTGCTTGTGGGACAGGGAGGAAAAGGCTGGGCCCTCACTGCAGCTGCTCAGTGGATGGGCAGAAAAATTCAGCTTAGTTTTTGTGTGATCACTAAGTCCAACATGGGGAAAGTTCTCGGGTAAAAAAAGAAATATTGTCCGATCCGTTTTCTTCAAAATGTCAGACTATTTCCTGAACTCATACATTCAAAGAAAAATTTCCAAGAAAGCTAATGAGATATTTTTGTACAATTTGTCACTTGAGACCTATATTTTCATTCTTTGAATTTTGCCAGTCATTTCAAGGGTTTCAGCACAGCGAGAAACATCTTGTCTCCATAACCACAAACAAATAACATCACAACAAAGGAGATACCTCTCCCAATTTCAGACTCAGTGTAACAACTTATAAGACCAAATCTTTTATAAGATTTCTGAGTGATTTCTGCTGCCACGAAAGTATTTTCTTTTTTAGATTCACAGGTTCAACATTTCTGCTATGTTGCATTTTAGACACTACCTGCTAGGTGGATGCTTCTGCTATCTTTTTTGTTCAGGAGTGGAAGTTAGTGACAATAGGCACTTTAGCTATCCGGGGAGGGGTTATAGAAGAGGCAACTTTAGAAAAATTTTCCCTGCTTTTCCAATGTAAGGCTGAACTTACTTGCGTAATGTATGTCTTTACTAGCCTCCCAGAATGTATATGCCTTCCCTGGCCAGAAAAAAGTAATGAGAGAAAGTCTTGTCCTGCACTCTGAGAGGGTGGTTGTACATCACTGTAACTTTGCTGAGTTCTGTCAATGTGCAATGTACAGTTTTGGCTCATTTTTAAGAATTTGAATCAAATTTATTTATTTGCCTGCTTTTCTTCCTAAACCCTTCTTATGACAGCTTGCATATTTGATTATTAATATTTATTTCCTTCCCATTTCTTAAAGTTTCCCAGAGACAGCAAAACAGCTTGGCTATCAGTTATCATAAATTTTAAAATGGAGTCCAAATATTTAATTGAATTGGTTGTGTCAGTGACTTAATCACCTAATTGCTGGTATTCTAATTCTGTGATACAGCTTGTCAGTCAGTTTGGAAGATCAGTTACATTGCTGGAGACTAAAAATGATCTCCTTCCAAATAGTTGAACAATACAGGTGAAGTATGCCCTGAATGTACATCCAACGCAAACTTTGGCTTAAACAAGGCAGAACACCATGTCTGTTTTTCTTTAAATTGATTTTTATAGAATACTAGGTGTCTGTCTGAGTTATACGTTAAGATGAAAGCATTATTAATAATCTCCTTTTGTACGTATATGCTCAAAGCCACATTCATGATTATTTTTTTCCTAAGTGTGGTCTTATATTACTTGGATTAAAGGGTGCAGGAGCAAACAGATCATTTTTAAACACATGCAATCAATATGATGTTCCACCATCTGTAGTGCAGGAACGAAGAGAACCTGGAGGGTTGGGGATTTTTAATTCCAAAAGGAAATAGCACAAGATGAGAGTGAATTAATCTTTGGAAATTACACCCCATATCTTTGCCTTAAAGATGGATTCTAGATAAAGTCTCATCAGACTTTCTATTTTTATTGAAATCAAGTATGTTATTTAATGGTTAATAACAGTATCATTCAGAATCTATATGTTATTATATGTTATATGATCTAAATGGTTTTTATAATTGCCTATTAATGAGTATATATCAAACCTGACAAACTTGGCTAGTGCTCACTCGGTTTCTCAGCTTGGCTGGGGATGAAAAGAGAAACAAAACACGTTCTTGAAACCGGGGGAGAAAGCCTGAGGTTCTGCACGGAGAAAGAGCAGGGAGTAAATGTGCTTCATAACAAGGCGTGCTGTGCTGCCTGCTCTTCTACTAGTATTCACCTTTTAACACATTAGCATCTTTGGAAATCATAATTTTGTGGCAAATCCAAGGATATAAACTCACAGAAGTTATGTTCCAGTAGGAGAGTAGGAGAAGAAAGCCTAGTGATAACTCCAGAAGGTCTCCTGGAAATTTTGAGTGGGGACTTTGGGTAGGTAAGCACCAAGGAAGAGGAGGAGGAGGTTTGTGGCTGAGCCAGGGAGGTATTGCTTCCCCATCACCCGCCGGGGGCTGAGGCTGTTATGGCCTCAGGGACCATAACACTATAAATTCCCAACGAGTCCAAGGGGAGGACATGGCAAATCCAGGCTCTGAACATGAAACCTGATGACTTTAACAGCTCCACTGTTTATGGGACCCTTTCCTACGTGGCTGATAGGAAATCAAAGGCTGGCCATGGCTGTGGGACCTCCCAGTAGAAGGCAGCTCAGCCCTCTGCCCGGTCCCAGGCTGCAGCCACCAACACCCACAAGGATGCCCGGGTTTCAGCTGCGGCGTGAGAAGGGAAGGGGAGAGAAGAACCAGGACCTGGTGAGGGCCATGAGAGGCAACACTCACACTGCGGGAGCTGAGGGTACAAGTGTAAATGAAACAAGTGCCATCCCTCACCATCAGAGAAGGTCTGGGGTTGGGTTATGAACCCATGGCCAGCCACCCAGCAGCACCTGGAGAAGTGCAGTGCCCAGCACTTCTGAAACTTCACCTTTGGAGTTAAACTCACGGCGGTGTGCAAAACTTCATGCAACATTTTAGGCTTCGACTCGCTTGGAATTTATGGGGACCTTAAAAAGGTGAGGCTGGAGCGATGTGTTGGGCAGGCAGGTATGTTGTGGGCTTCTCTACGTAGACCCGCTCTGCCACTAAGAACCTAAACTATATTAACTTGGATGCAGCCAAACAGATATTGCATTGTTCTCACTTTTTGCAAGATAAATTCATTGCCAGACTGAGACCTTGTGTGCCAACTTTCAGACTGGAGTGCATTTTATGGCTGAGTTATAAACCCCTGGAAGAAGTGGTTTATAATGCAAATGCTGACACAGACAGAGCTATAACAGAGTGAATGGTATTGCAATGATATCTCACTTACCTCTAGCAAGGAGCATATACAGAAAACTAAATAACTAAAAAACTGCTACAGATCATTTCACCAGTAAAACTGATCTCTGATTTTATTTGGTAGGTTAAAACTACAAAGTTCATGCATTGATTAAGAAGAGTAGCATGTAGTCTGTATATTCCTATGCATCACAAGGTTTACAAATTTGCATGTGATAAAGCACTCCCACATCTACTTCAATTTTATTAAGCGCTCTTTTACAGAAAAGGACAACTCAGAAAGAACAGAAAAGCATAGCACAGAGTAAGCAAAACTGCAGCAATTTATTGCAAATTGCTACAACCATGACAAAAGGGACATATAGGTGACTGATGAGTGTGATTGAATACCCAAATATTAGCTAGTGATGCTTTTTTTTCCAGGTATGAATAATTTACAGCAGAAACCCCAGAAATACTCTGTGAGGCATCTGCCTAATTGAACAGGAAAGCATCGCGTTGAGTTAACAAGTTAAAAACAGGAGGATGGTCAGTCATAGGGAATCTGAAGAAAGCATCTGGAAATGATGTCCACTGACTGCCAGCCTCTGCCACTAACACACATACAGCACGTCTGCTAGGGGTGTATATAGTTCAGAGTTTGCTCAGTCAAGTTCTCTTTTGGTTAGTTAGTTCTCTTATCCATCTCTTATCCATCTCTCTTGGATAAGAACCTCTAGGTTAGTCCTGTACAAGAACCAATGTCTATGCTTCGGTATTTCTGTCCTGTGACCTCTCTGATGTCCATTACTGGGTCTGGAAACCTGGGCTCGGCAAGCTGCACTGCAAAATAAACCTACTAATTCTGAGAAGTGGTTTTTCAGGCACCACTGTCACTTCTGGATGAAATACATTCAACCTTGTAGACTGGACAAATAAGTCTACCCATGCAATGTGTAATGTTTTCTTTTGTCCTTTACGAAACTGAAATGGCTGAAATATTATTTCAGGAGAAGGTTTTTCTATCCTTGCTGCAGTGTGCCTTGGCAGTCCCCACGCCGTGAATAGTTTCTCCAACTTCAGTGGAATGCCTCTTGGATGGAAGGTAGGGCTCATGGTGAATGTGGCTGGCCTGCTGCTGCTACAGGAATTCAGGGGCACGCTGTCACACATTATACAGGAAAAATTACACAAATGTCCAATGACAAGTGTATATTGTCGACACCGTATCCAAGAAAAACCCACTGTATACATTAAAGAATGTGTCTTTTTGGCACTTGCTGAAATAAGAACAGTCAAGAATTTGTGGTCTGGGCTCTTTTTAAATCTTTATATGATGAGACCAAGTAACAGTTTCTGAGCATTTTTGCAGCACTTCCCTGTGTCAGTCCCCTTCCCTGCTCCCCTCGGCAGCGATTCCGGACAGTTTGCTGAGCGTTTGCTTGAGCTCAACCACTACTGGTAAATCCTGCACTTTTCTGCTTCAGCCCCTTTTTGCTTAGGCACAGGACTAAAACTAAAAAACTCTAAACTGATTTTCTTTTTTGTAACTTGTTTTTTTTCTCCGCCTACAAAGCAAATGCAGCCTTTACTCTATAATTTAATGTCCGCCTCTTTTTCCGCCAAGGTTGGTTTGGTATTTCCTTTACAAACCTCAATTGTTGGCATTAAAAACTTGGCCATTTCAACTCTACTGAACTAAAACTTGGCAAACAAATTTTCAGCTAACATTTATATTGTTCTACTAAAATCTTTTTCTTTTTATGAGTAATCTACGACCAGTCTTTATCCCTGCAATCCCCTCTGCACTTCTAGGTCCCCTGAAGGCGAATCACTGGAAGCGAGTGGCTTAAAAATGCTGCTGACTCCCTTTACAGACACTTGAACCAGAGACTGCAGAGCCCAAGCTCTGTACCAAAGCACAGTTATCATTCTGTCTGTTTATCTGTCTGTCCGTCTGCAGGCAGCCTTTCTCACGTTTCTCCATATCAGGCAAAAGTCTCTCAGCAGAAACTACAAGGTAGAGAGCCTTTACTCAAGTCAGAAGGGCAGAGAAGCCAGAAGACACGTAGACAATCTCTCCTGGTGATTGAGGATTAGCAGCACAGTCTCAGCAACAGTTCCATCCCTGGCTTATTTGTTTTGAAGCAACAGTGATATCTTGAAGAGGACTGAGTAATAATAATAAAGAAATGTATTTTAAGGGATGTGCATTAGTCTCAAGAAGTACAAACAATTTTAATATGATTCTCTTCCCTCGTATTTCTTCCTCCTGTGAAAAACCAGCCCAAATCTGACAATATGGTACAGGATCATTAGGGGAGATGTGACTGGGACACGGCTGTTCCAGGC